>JAVTVY010048945.1:0-22441 GCA_036873755.1 Hanleya hanleyi | reverse complement strand
ATTATACGTGTATGTTTTCGTCAAAAAGATTCAGCTTACTGCCAGAATGATGAAACATTCGTTAAAAACGCATGTATGGTAAGGTATGGGTTGGCCCCTAAACTGATCAATATAATAAGTTCCAATCTGAAGATGGGTGAAGAAGACTGATGGATTTACTATTTACCATATGTCTAAATTACAATGTAAACACTCAAATTTGATACCCGATCGCTGGGTGACAGCGACTGGCTTGAATCTTTGTCACAAACGTAAAGAATTACATTTATTTTCCCGACGTTTGTGCCATCAGACATCGCCAATTCTTATTGAGGGTCCAAAGGAGTAAAAGCGCAATATTTATAAAATACCCTTTGCACCGAAAATCGATTGTACCGAAACAGACAAAACACAACAAACCTCGGATATACCAGTACCGAATGACCTAATAGGATAAATATTTATTCACGTACAAATATATATATGAATGAATTATTTTCGGGTTCATGATTTTGAATAATTTAGTTGCTGTTGTGATTTTAGAGAATTTTCATTCCTTTTGAGAAAAATTTTAGAATATGAAGGAGACGGGACAAAGATCTGGTTTCATTCGTATCGACATCTCACGTTATATAAAATTAAGCATGAATACACCAGAACCATATTTTAGTCTACAACGCTTAAGGATTATTGAACAGTGAGAATGACATATAAATTCCTTGGACATTATAGCTGAAACTTTCAAACAATGATGGAGTTCAAACAGGTAAGTTATTATTAATTTTTTTTTGTTTTTTTTCGACAACTACATATCTGTATTGTCTCCTATAACTGGGAATAAAATATCATAATCATATGATCGTCTTATTGTTAAATTTATAACATCGAATACCAATCACGATATAGCAATATACCATATTATTGTTACATGAGATAGACATGTGATTTACCCAGAAAGGCAAAACAATCAAAAAGAAATGTATTTCGCTGATTAGAAGCGAAGAAAAGTCTAGTGACGTAATAAAATTATGTACGTCTCCCTTCGAGGGACACTGGACCGAACTCGGGACATTCTTTCCATAAAAGAGAAAATGCATCAAGTTTAAGGCCTGTGAAAATATTTGTACAACACCGTCACGAAAATTCCAAACATTTATAAATTGGTAATCACCACGTATGAAGAAGACAATCATTAAATTTCCCAGTGCCTGTCAAAGAAAGGCATCTTAGTTCCAGTAATGGACACTGTCAAAAGCTATAAGGTACTTCATACATGTAATTCAAAACATTATTATCAAGTGACGTGACTTTAGAAGGAGACGAAAATGACTGTCTCGGCATACATAGATGTATGGGCAACTTGCCAATTTGTTAAAACAGTATACAGCGTTTCATGCTATGAGACGATAAAAATAGGAAATTTGAGTCTATAGGAGTCGAAAGGTTATAATTTTGAAATACAGAACTATAAATGTCAATTTTTAAAACTCATTAGTTGATATATAGGATCGTGTTCAGTGAAGTGAGAAATAACTATTCCGGGCCCTGGATCAGCCTTTCGCTCTTCACCGACTTTCGATACACACATCCTCCTGTGTTGAAGAGGTCTCAAACTTTTGGAATCATTCAAATTACTTTTGCACTGCGAAAGAGAAAACTACTTCAAAAATATTTTTTTCCGATTATGGTTTGCAAACCAAGCACAAACTCCAATCACCGACGGTAAAAACAGTTCTGTCGCATATGGAGCGAGACAGATGTAGAAATCAATATTCGAAGTGTTTCCTGAAAGAGAAAAACATGTGTAGGGAAATCCACTTCATCATTCACACCATTTTATAGAGAGATACAATAACCTAGTTGTTCGTTTATCAGACCATCAAACCAACTGGCGAGTGGCATATGCATATGGAATAACATTGAGGACCTGCAGTGAACTCAACGCCAACCCACAGACTGACTCGTACCAGTAGTTAATTTGTGGAATGTAAATGCTTGTGAATTTGAAATGCGCAGGACAACACCAACCACACAGGTATCCTCGTCTCAATCTGAAAAAAAACACAACAATACTCTATAATCATTATATATCTTCATAATTTCAACATTATCTCGTCATCATTTTGCTTTGGTCGCTAAATCGCTATTAACCTCACCATGACTATTAAACGTATAATTCAGTATTGTTCAAGACAATGTCAAAATCACTGAATTCTCAATATCATCATAATCATCATCGTCATCAATATCATCATCATCTCACATATAAATCAACATAGCACCATTTCTTGCCCCAGGAATGAAAAGACTGTGCCAAATTCTTGTTTCCGTATATATATTTGTATAACCGCTAAAATTCCATTACTTTGAACACTCCAAATACAGTCAACTTTACTTCGTCCTATCGTGTTTGTGTTATCTGCAATGCAATTTATTGGCTGTCCACTGTCCCAATGTGTCGAGGAGAAAATGTCCCCATCTTACTTGGACTTGTGGATTGGGTCCCATATGAACAACTCATACTAGGGCCAGTGCCTGCCGTCGTCACGGATAAAATGGACTATTCTATGGCCGTAATGTTAAAATACCAAACATCATGTCTCGTCTAATATCTATAAACCTTCTTTCTCAATATCCATAAAAATCTCCAAATACCCTTTTCACATATTTCTATTACTCAAGTCATCTCGATATCTCTATTATTATACTGCATCATATCAGCTTGGGGGAGCGACCCGTCAGCGTACGATCAAAGTTCACCTATTTAACCCTAGTTATAGATTAATCAAGGAATAGACCTGTAACTTATGTGATCATTTACCCGCAGATGTCTACGGCATAATACCACATAATTAAGTGCATAACTTCTAAACCACCGTCCAAAGACATCTGTTTCCAGGTTGCGCTTAATAATCACAATTCCACAAAATATATCCTGTATTATCCACATCAAACTTCGCCGTATATCCAGTAGGAACTATTATTTTATCTCAAACACACTTCAATGATTTAGTGATTATTTAATTGCACATGGCGTCTCGTAAAGAGCCCAACATCAAATGCTGTTACAGATCTCTATGCCAACGTCCGTAATATCAATATTTAACAGTAAACAGATCAATACGTTGTGATTCATTGTCGTCAGACGTCATAAACTAACTCCTCATTCCACTAATTCGCTTCTCTAATGTTTTATTCAAATTCTACATTAAATATTTCATCACTCATCATAATTTTAATAACTCCTTAATCCCATAATTTAAACATGTCGTGTTTCCATATTTATCACGAACAGGCACCCTGACATAGTGTAAATAGACCTTTATCCATGGCCAAAATCATCACTATACCTCAACTATCATTGGGAATTTCTAATCAATCACACAACGAATTATCTCCACTATTAATTCAATCTCACTTGGTTCAATGTTTTCTCTCCTAGTTTGTAAATTTTCTGAACGGAAAATACAATCCAGATAGTTAGTTTGTAGGTAAATTGCCACCTCACTAAAACATAACAACCGCCCTCATTAATATACACATTAATTTACGAGGATAGGAGCAGAGGTCATTCATCCCTGGTGAGTCATGGTTTTACTAAGTCTTTAAACATAAACTTTTGGAGCTGGTCTTAAGATACGAACATTCTTCTCTACAATCATTTCTTTATCTTCGATAGATAATTCATTTTCAGGAATCCAAGTCCAAATTTTCTTATTTGTCTGAGCTGTGTATCTCACATAGTAACGGATCTGTAACGGATCTTCTCCTTTTCATCTTTTTTTTCCTTTTAAGACATTCTCAATTGTCCTAACTTTATTTTGCAGTAATTCTTCATCAGTTGGCCTGGGTATCATGGATGTAGCTATTTCTTTGCTCACAATATACCCTCGGTCCACAATCATTTCTTTGTTTTGAACTGGCTGCCTGACATTCTCAAAAAGTCCCAGATCATCTATTTGATCGGGTTGAATAATATCGTGAGCCTGTTCCGTCTCGTTAACTTGGGGCGTGGGGGTCACTCCTACATCTCCCTTTTGCTTCTCAATACCAACTTCACTAGTCCCTGAATCTTCAGGGATAACGGGTAACGGTTCGACTAACTTAGTCCCCTTCATTACAAAGTTATCCTCTGGTATCTCATTTTCATAAATAGCAAATACGTCATTATCCTTAATCTGGACAAGTTCCAACAAAGGTTTTGTAGGGCCCACGTGGCGATTAACACATTTCTTCAATCGGTTGCTATGGGCAATACTCTCGACCAATTTATTTGATTGAACATTCCTAATTTTAAAGTTCAGTAATCCAACTTTAGTGACAACTCGAAAAGGACCTACCCATTTCGAATTTAACTTTTTCGAAAAGTGTTTAGGGGTATCTGGTAACCGTAGATAAACAATATCTCCAACTTTAATATCTGTGTCGTTACATCTCATGTCATAGAAATACATATTTCCTCCGCTGGATCTGTAATAGTGGCGGCGGTGCCGTCCTCTAGCAGGCTTTCTTCTCCAGTTTAAAGGACGGGGTTCCCAACTTCTATTGGTTCGACCACCCCTGTTCGGATTGTTGTTTTGATTTGGATAACAACTATTACCTAGAGGGTTCCGGTTTTGTTCATTCCCATTTTGTCTATACCCCTGATAATACTCACTCGGTCTCTGATTATATTGATAACTCTGGTTATATTGATAACTCTGGTTATATTGATAACTCTGGTTATATTGATAACTCTGATTGACATTCTCGGGCCATATGTATCTGCAAGTCTTTTCTTAAAGCCGCGAGCTGCCTCTGAAGTTCATCTAATTGCACGCGCAAATTTCCCTCATATGCATTGTCGAACCCTGCTATCTGTGGTTGTTTTGTTGATGCCATTTGAGTAGCAATTTCCGCTAACTTCGAACAATGTATAGTAGTTTCTAAATCAGCCGGATTCTGCATGATCACTTGGCAGCCTATTTCAGGTCTCAAACCGCGGATAATCTGCAATTTAGTGACGTCATCCGTCTTTCCTAATCGACAGGCCAGCTGCATCACTGAATCGATAAAAGCCCCAGTCGCCTGCGACGAACCTTGCTTTAAGGCATAGAAAGCGGTCTCTAAATTAAACATCTGTCTTATGTTTAAGTATTTATTTTCAAACGCCTGGCGTAATCGTGGCCAATCTTCGCGTTGTGCGTCGGGCAGATACATACACCAGACTTCCGCAGTATCTTTTGTGAAGAGCTGAAAATACTGTGCCTTTTGATCATCATGAATACGATTTAAATTCAAAAAGATTTCGAATTTTTGGAGCCAAATTCTAGCATCTTCGTGTGCACCTCCAGAAAATTTCTCTGGACGGGTGGCATTCATCATAGCCATCGCTATTTCTTCGTTATGCACAAGATCTGCATTTATAATGACCTTATCAACCAGTTCATTTACCAAATCCTGATTATCAACTAATTGTTCGACCAAAAGATCCTCACCAAATGGTCCGACAAATTCTGGCTCTTCATCGCTATCAAGAGGTTCCTGGTCTAACACAGGATATTCTAATGGTTCCCCCAAATTTTCTAATTCTATGATATGACAGTATTGATGGGGCCAGAGTCGGGACCCTACGAAACTCGAACAAACTGAAAAACCTCCTACAGGAGACAAATCCTGACCTACTCATCCTCCATATTGGAGGAAATGATGCTGACTCCTACAAAAACGAATCGGCAATTTACTTCGACATCATGGCCCTGATAGGTGAACTCCAGACAAAATTCCAAATTCCGAGGATCTACATCAGTCAGCTGGTGTTCCATCAGGTAACTCGGCACATTTCGGTCCATTCCTACAACAGCAAAATTCAAAAACTGAACCAACTACTAAGTAAAAACACAATGGCCACTTTTTGGAAACACCGGGGAATGATCCACCCCCAAAAACAAATCCTAATCCACGACGGAGTCCACCTAAACCATTTAGGCCAGGAGCTGTTCTACCGGTCTATGCGAAGGGCCATACTGGGAGCCATGAGGAACAGACATCACTGAAAACAAGACGGAAACCAGGGAAAATAAAATTAAAAAAAAAAACAGAAAAGAAGAAACGCCCCCAAAACAGAAAACAGTGGACCAGGAGATGACAAACAACAACACGGACGAACTGACCTAACAGAAGCTACCAAGTCATTATTAAAGGAAAAATGAACAACAAACACTAGAAAACCAACAGATTCTGGACCAGAGGAATAGCACCGATATATCTACCCGCTTACGATCTCAACAAACCAAAAGAACTGACGATAAATACCCAAAGCCCCATTTGGGTGAGCAGTGCCGCATTGGGGTGGGGTGCAGGTTTCCTCGAGTATGGCGACAAAGTACTATACCGGGGTTTTTCCTGGCCGGCGGTGGGGCAGAAAGAACTAAAAATAATAATGCAGAGAACAATGGAACTTTAAAATAACTGCCAATTACTATTTAATACTTGTTTACTTTTGTATATACTCCTTTTCCACTACTCCATGTACATAGAACTTTACCGTGTAAATAGTCGTTATTATATAAAGTATAGACAAAATATATTCCAGTCAAGAATACACATGTAAATACCTATGTAATCTATTTGGTGGGCCGCGAAATCCGTATGGGAAGCGGCCCTTAAAAGTCAATAAATCAATCATTCCGGGTCAGTGCTGTTGTAGACCGTCTTTATATAGGTTCGCGTGGCCTCCCGAGGGGTAGTGTCACAGCGTAACAGGTTCGTACTGCATTCGTACTCACATCTTATTAATTGACTGTGTATGTTATTACCCGAATACAGTGTAAAACGGCCTGTCTATACGTCATGTCGAACCCGACTTGTATTGGCCGAGTTGTATTCGGCAAGAGAGGTCACGCACTAATCAGCTGTCGCGACTGACCAATCAGAATTGAGAACGTAGCCCGCCACAATCTAACTGTTCCTAGATGGACGGACAGTTACGTTGGATTTTGAATCGCCCGGCAAAGGTAAAAAAATTGCACAAATTTACTAATTTGACGACGGGAATATATAAAGTGATACTTGTAGAATATGCTGATGTATTTTGTTTGGCGGTAAACCGTTTATTTCTCGATTCACCCAAAGTCCGTTTCACATCTTTATGTGGATTTATAAAAAGCATGGGGTTATATATAGAGACCCCATATTTCGACACTTCACCCTAATACCACCGCCCACTCCCCCCCCCCAAAAAAAACCTCTTGTTTTCGGGCCTGTGTGTACGGGTGACGATCTCGTCTGGGTGGCACATATAGTTTACTGTCAATATAGAGCAATCTACGCCTCTCCTCCACTCCACACCTGTAGATCATCAACCTGTCCAACAAGGACTCACTTCTCTCTGTCGGCTTGTGCACTCGAAGACGTAGTGGTGAACCGTTTCAGGAACATTGCAGACATCGCAGTCTGCCGAAGTCAAGTTGTGTTTAGTTTAACCCGGTGGTGTGTCAGCTTTGTGTGTCCACTGGGAATCTGGTTGAGATGGCTTTTGTTCCCGACGTCTGTGTTTGTGGATAAACTTCCTTGTGTTTGGTTTCTTAATCACAGACTGGACACTGGTCACTTTCCTGGAGTCGTCAACACGTCGTTTGAACAAATACGATTGGTCATTTGCAGTCCGGGACTGATAACATTACATTCCTCATCAAGCAACCTAAACTTTGACCGATTCTGGATGGGGTCATACCGAACTCTCTTAGACTGCAAGCAGTGCAGAGAACAGAGATGTGTATATTTCTCCAGAGGCCATATCAATATTACAAGCGTCTGTTCCGTCATTCAATATTCAGCCGTCGTCCACTAAGGAATCCCCGCGTTCTCTTTCATATAACAGCGTTAGCAACAGAAAAAAAATCAAAAAATCATAGTATACATAAACATAGGATACATTTCTGCTGGAGAAGCGGTCAACAGTTCCAATGATGCCGGTAAGACAATAGTATTCTTAATTCACATGAAGTCGTTATCTAGAGAATGATGTCTCTGTCACGCCTTGACTGTGCCTGTTCATATGAACGCCATGACGATCTTGAAGTAAATGGTGTCATACGGCCCCTAGCCCCTTGTTAAGCGGAATTAGGCACAAGTTACGAAACATAATGCCATAGGTATTGAACGCTACGCTTGTATTTGCCGTCAACATGCAATATGTATCGCTAAATTGTGCAGTAATGTTTTCTGACGTTTCCACCACCCTTTTAATGTTGCGTTTAATGCCATACTCCAAGCTGGGCAGCACGGATTAACAAAGTTGGGAGTTGAACATCTGTATTTCACCCAAACAAAATCTGACAGGGAACGAAGAGCCCCAAAAGCTGCCGACTGTCTCACGTTACAATACTGTACAAATTTCAGCATCCATGCACGCAGAGTATGCTGATGATAATACAATACTGCGAACTGGTTCAAACTTAGACACCCTTGTAGATGAGATGAATAGGGAATTTGACACTGTTGGAAGAACATGGTTTAGGAATATTGGAATATTGTCGTCCGCAAACAAAACCTTTGGATTACTCTTTGCCCCACCGAATGATCAATCGTGAAAGAACGAGATATCCATTTGTCTGAAAGGGGAGAAATGTAACATGGTAAGATCGAAAACGTTCCTAGATGTCATGTTGAAAGTGAAGGAAGATTTAAAAAGACCGCTCACAAGAAGGCGCGGCCAACTGAAGGAAAAAATTAAGAACGCCTCCGAAAAAGAAGGCTGTTACCATCTGAGATTAAATATTTCACAGAACCGCTCAATAAAAGGACCGCTGCAAACTGAAGGTAAAGATTTAAGAAGACCGTTCAGTAAGAAGGTCACTTGGGCGATCCGAAATGGATGTTTTAGGAAATGTTTGTCAAGCTCACATACATATAATTGAGATACTTTTCAATGTGTATGTATTTCAGAACATGTCCTCTAGCTTAAACCATACTGAGCAAAGACTTTGGCCTAATTGCCTTGAACGTGACCTACCCAAGGCAAATTTGTCAAATAACATCGAATGACACAATGTTATATATTATACGACCAAGGATATATGTGTACTTGTGACGAGAATCCTTAAAAAATACACCGTCATTGTCCGTACTCTCGTTAACGGATGTCTTATACTGTGAGTTACTAAGGTAACGCATCGATACTGCAATAAGCCTTAAGATACACCCGCAATCATGTGACTGGAGCGAGGGACGTTAAGCCCTCAATAATCATTACCTCATATACTCTCTTTATGTTGAACTAAGTCTTCTGGGCATCTGAGAGAATTCGGTATATATGAAAGCAAAATCGACCTATTACGACGTTGAGTAGGCCATTACTACTCTGAGCATGGAGTTTGTCTGAATAACCGTCATGCTCGGATCATCCCAGGATATAGAGTACCGTATCAACAAATCCACATGTTCTTGATACAATCAAATATTTTCATAACGTGTTCATATGTTTCGTTTCGTTTATGAGAAGCACTTCAATCAACGTGTTTGAACAGTTCCTTACCTCTAAATACCTCTGAGGTCAGATAGATAGCTTAAAACCACATGGTGTATCGGAAGGTAGTTGTCCCATTTTAACGTACTGAATCACATGTCACTTATCAAGCGATAAAGGGTGGCGTAAACACTGTCAGAAAGATTAGAGACAATCTGACTCAATAATTTTGGGTATAGATGTGACAGACCCCTTGAGTCCAATTCGATTTTTACCCAAACGTTTGAGTCATTTTAACCTATAGATTTTGGATAAAAATCGAATTTGACTCCATCTTTCCAAAGTGTACTAATTTTGTGGAAATATGAAGGGTAACAGACTAACCTATTGATATGAAAAAATAAAAAGGGTGGCACATTTAAGACTAGCTAAGTTAAATGGTCACTATTTGAAGCAGATAGAGGATATCTGCTTCACCTGACGAAGCAGATTTCCACTATCGCGAAAGTTCGTGACCAATTAACTTAGCTAGTCTTAAATGTGCAACCCTTTGTTAATCTTTTATACTACACAGACTAACACGGCTACCACCAATTTCTAATAAACTATTGATGAATTTGCCATTGTTAGATTTTGCCGTGATTTATGGCCCAATCCAGTGAATGTACTTCGAAGAGCTTTTGCCATTAAGATCGGATTTTGCCAAGTTTACATGGCTTCGTTCGTTCCTACTACGCCATGAATCCTCTTACTGAACTTACATGTACATTCCGGGACAACACGGCTCCATGGGTTGTACGGCTCTATCCGTCAATAAAACAACCCCTCCCCACTCTCTATCCACTGCTTTTATCGAGTTCGGCAGTTTCATTGCACATGTTGCAGTGAAGAGGGGGTCCGTCTGCAATCAGTCTTCAAACATCAACGGCCGGTCGAATTTCTTCTGGGTATCGCCATTATCTTCGTACGGGTCACGCATGATACGTTGCCGATCACGTGACACGTACGAATATAATGGAGTAGAAATTCAACCGGCCGTTGATTTTTGAAGACTGATTGCAGACGGACCAGCTCTTCACGGCAATGAAACTATTTGCCGAACTCGATAAAAGCAGTGGACAGAGAGTGAGAAGGGGTTGTTTTATTGCCTGATAGAGCCGTACGATCCATGGAGCTGTTTTGTTCCTGACTGTACATGTAAGTTCAGTATAGGATTCATCGCGTAGTAGGAACGAACGAAGCCATGTAAACTTGGCTTGATCGGATCCAGTTACAAGGGGTTTATTACTTGATTAACGGCATTATGCAAGGGCAGGTAATTGGATCCCAGAAGAATTGGCCTGTAGAGAATGAACTTCACGTGATCCTTAATTGGCCGGTTTACGAACATTTGAGGGTCGATATTATGTCTGAAATTAGATTTATTTATGGAGAATCTTTTAAAACAATGTCTGAGAAAGAATTATTATGTGTAATTCTATCTTTAGAAGCGTTAGTTAAAGCATCAGCCAAAACCTGCCATAGAATACTCGAACGCCGCAGAGGTGTCCTTCATGGATAACCTATTTCATTGTCTAGTCTAAGTAACTTATTTGTTAATATGTTTGTGTATTTTTTAATTGGATGTGTCTCCCATAACTCAATATAGAGTGGCCCCTGAACATATCAGGGGGTCAGGTATATCAAAGATCGTGGGCCATGGATCGATTAGTTTAAGTGCACAACCACCCTTTGTGTTGTGTGATGGGATATATATATTCATTTTCTCAGCGGTCTATGAATGTCAAGTTTAGACATGATAATTGATATTATATGCCGGTTATATGGCTATACCCTATCTAAAACGCAAATAAGTATATAGGAAAATCTTATTATCACACACAAAACTGGCCAAGTAACTGTCGAACCTTGTTCCCAAGTCGCATGCTATCCCAAAACGGATTTCACAAGACCAGGAACATGGGAGCAAGAGCGAATGTAATCTAGTAGGAAAAGTCTGTCCAAGTCTATTGTTAATTATTTCTGACAGTTTTCAAGTCCTGTGTCTCATAGGACATATAGTAGCTGAACTAGGAACCAAAAGGCTACAACGATCCATACTGAGAAATACCATGATCTTATGTTTTCCGATATCATCATATGTTAGCTACGTTTCCTTCTATATAGGTAGATAGGTTTTATTCACTTAATGATACTGAACCCTCCTGACTGAAGAAAACGGCCATTTTTATTTTATTACACAGTTTCAATATTCCACATTAAACCTTCCTTCTATTGAAAAAATCAATTCGAAATTTCAATTCTAAATAGTGTAATTTTAGGTTTGAATCGATTTTTCTGAGGCCCCTGTCTTGATTACTTACATAGGTGTGAAAATTAAACGGATTATGGCGCCCGCGCTGACTGCCGATAATTTGATCGGCTGTGTATCACAGAGGTAATTGCCTAATCAGGAAATACATGCTTCTCGTATAACAGCTTCGGTGGTTAAGGTAATGCATATAAAGTTGTAACAAATATTTACATACCGATGCTAGCTTTCGGTTTAGCAGCTTCATAGATCCTAGTGAACATCATAATATAATATTCATACTGAACTAAACATAGAATAATCTAGTTATATATAGTAATCAGAATGAATGTGAGAGAATGACTTATCTGTTTTGTTGGCGACTAAGAAATGCATCGTGAATATAATGAGCTACTTTTCTGATTATCTTTGGAGAAGAACTGGATTGCAGTTTCACTAATTTATAAACACTAGGTTTTAACCAATAATATCGGGGAATATACTGTGTTCGCAATTCAAGGTAACGTGGACACATTAAAATGAAATGGTACTCATCCTCTATAACATTTTCCACACAATATACTCTCTAAAAAAACTTGAGTGAACTGTTCCACTCAAGTTTGAGTGAAATGTTCCTGTTCACTCAAACTTGAGTTACTTTTCACTCAACTTGAGTTACTTTTTCACTCAACTTGAGTTAAAACCACTCAAGTTCACTCAACTTGAGTGGGATGAATTTCCACTCTTATGCTTGAGTGAATGTCACTCAAGTTGAGTGCATTTAACTCAAGTTGAGTGGAAAGTAACTCAAGTTGATATAGTTTTATATAAAGCATGGGGTTATATATAGAGACCCCATATTTCGACACTTCACCGTAATACCATCGTCCACACACCCCCCCCCCCCCCCAAATCTCTTGTTTTGCGGGCCTGTGCCATCCTGTTACTGCCATGTCGGCCAGTTTTTACCCTTAACCCTAACTGGCCGGGGGGGGGGGAGGGCGAAATGGCCCCCCTACCCAACTTTCTGCGTTATCTCCGGGACGGCAGAAAATAGAGAGCTGAAACTCCGTGACTTAATAGTTTATCATATTGGGATCATTTTGAGCCTATTTGCATGACCCCCCGAGAAGAGCATCATGGGTAAATTCAAGATGGCGGCCATGTGAGGTCCTAGAAAAGTGATGTTTTTGTCTTATTTCTTCAAAATTTCTGCTTTTCTGCGATGACAAAAACTATTTTATTTCACATCACATTAATATTTACTAATTTATCATGCTGTTTTTGCGGAGAAATTGCATAAATAAAAAATTCGGAAAATCTGACCGAAAAATCGACCAAAAATGCCGTTTTTGAAAATGACGTCACTATGACGTCATCAAAGCGGCCATCTTGGAGTTTTTTACATTTTCTGGTAGAGCTTGACCCAAGGGTATAGTGTGGTAAGTTTCAGCTCCCTAGTTCAAGGGGTAAGAAAAATAATGAAGTTCGTAATCTAGACAAAGCTGCCCTATGCTTACAATTATGAACGTGGTCTTAATAAGTTTCAAAAGAAAATGTGGTTTTAAAGTGCTTGTATAAAAACAGTTTTGGTGATTCAAGACCGGTAATCCACTTCTGTAAATAACAATCTTTTACTCTTTGACGAAATATCCTCAAAACACTTTCCAATTTACACTCTCTGGAAAAAGCCACACCTCGCCAAAACCACATTTCGTTAGCAAGGTCTTCAACAATAAACTCCAGTTCGGGATTCCCTTATATGTCAAACCTAGAAGAATACTGTAGACATTTTTGATCAAAATATTTTTTCCCTCTATTATCCTAAACCAAAATTTCACAACATGCACTAACCAATCAAAAGTCTTTGAGAGGTCTCCTGCCTAACTCTCCATAAACCGCTACATTCGCAGTTGATTTATTCACATTTAATAATTGTTTACAAAATCTGGTGTGCACACGTTCTATTAATTGCCTTGTGTGGAACCCGTTCTGCTGCATAATGTTAAGGGCCTTTAAACCTTTGTCTGCAAACTTTTGCAATTACTTGTAAAATCTAAACCTAAATAAGGAAAGGATTCCACATTTTTGATGAGGAAGGCTGTGTATTCATTTAAAACTAGAATTGACTCGAGTGACAAACTGTTATTATATACCATACGTAACTCTGATCTTCAGGTTAAATCTGTGTTGCCTGCTAAATGGCAAGAACTTTTGTACACCTTTAAGTAGTGCTTATTTGCACTACACACTTACTACAGTTATTTCTTTGTACATATGGACTTCTGTCAGAAATAAAAAGTTATTATTATTATTATTAATAATATTATTATTATTATTAGTATTATTTTCAACATATTATTATTGTAATACCATTTTCCGTTCTGTTTAATTGCACCCCTCTTTTAAATACCATTGTTTATGGTTTTCTGGCTATTGACAGTGAATCCTCACTTATTACAATAACTATACAGTGCATTTAAATTTTGTTGCAACCCCTCTAAAGTTTCAGAAAATATAACAATATCATCTGTTAATAGAATCAAATACATAGTTATATCAAGGAGTCTTTGTGTTTATGCCCTAATTTTAGCCGTGTATAAGAGTCTTGATGTTTATGCACTTTTCCAATTTCAGCCATCGTTAAATGTTACCAACGTTAAATGTGTGGAATAATATACAGTTATTGCATGTTATAGAGTGGGACATCAGAATTTGTCAGCTCGAGACAAGTACAAATGTATGTACAACGAGCGCGCAGCGCGAGTTGTACATCACTTGTCGAGAGCTGACAAATCGTGATGTCCCACTCTTTTACGTGCAATAATTGTTTTATTATACCAAATTTCCTATTTGAATAAAATGGGGACTTTATAATCATGTGAATGAGGATGGTACGGTGAAATAAGTATATCGTGAACACCGGGCGACTTCAAATTGTTGTGTCAAGATCGATAGTTCAATCTTGAACTACAAGATCGACTGTTCGATCTCGGCTTGTATGTCGACTCAATCCCATAATTTGGATGAGTAACGTTCTCGGTGATCTTACGTACCTTTTCAAAAGATGCTAAATTTATTTCAGTCAATTACCAAATCACATTCACTAATTTCTATCACCAACGGGCCGACGTATACAGAGTCTTGGTGTTTATGTACTTTTCTAATTTCAGCCATCAAAATGAGTCTTGTTATTTATGCTCTAATTTCAACCGTGTGTAAGAGTCTTGGTGTTTATGCTCTACTAATGCTCTAATATATGGTCATATATTGATTTTAAGGTAATGGGTCACAGCAGTTACGTTCCGGAGGGAATCCAGTACCACTTACATATTAATGTTCATGTAGAATACTCGAGAGAATCGTGTAAATTAATCCGAAGTTTCAGTCTCTTTTTCGTGTATTGACGCGGGTGGTTGGGTGGGTTCAGGTTCCTGTTGCTTCAATGCATTTTGCTGAGAAGCAACAGGAACTTGATAATGTGATGTCTAGCACTGTAATATCCCTTGTCTTTATTGCACCATGAAAGCGTCCTGTCTGTCTTGTGCGCTGTCCTCGGTGTTTTATTGGGTCGACGAAGGGTGTCTGGTTCCATGCTACTTCAAAGATTTCTTCTTTGAAGTAGCAGGAACACAACTGGGCTGAGTGCTTAGTTGGTTCTTCGTGATATAGCTGAAATGTTGTTGAAAGCGACGTTAAATTCTATTCACTCACTCACTCACTTCGTGTATTGACAAACGCCATTCGGCACCATGGACATACTCATGATATAGGACAGAGACTTAAACACGAATTATGTGTATTCTAACGTTAATTATATTGTTGCTTTACGAAACATCGTTTATCTCTCGACGAGTATTTGCACTTCGAGTGAATTATCATGGCTAGTACGCCAAATACTGCACAACAATTATTTTCCTTAACTTCGGACCTGAAAACGAAGTACAGCAGTGTATAGTTGATAACTCCACAGGTAAGATTATCATTCCGGTGTGTACACTTTTTCACGTAACTTGGCCTCTATCTTATTCTGCCAGAAGCTATTTGAAGCAGTAATAATCTTTCAGCAGCCAGTTTTTCTGATTCCGCTTGTCGAGCTTCAACTCTTGCTTCAGCCATTTTGTCTGACACGTGATATCGGCGAGCGCTGATTAGTTGGAATTGTTCAACAGCAATGCGCATGCGTCTCCACAAGCCATCAAGCGAAGTGATTGGCTTCCTTGTCTGATTCTGTTGGTTCTGTTTTTGCCTGAAAATGTGACAAATGGACAGGTTCAAAAGGCATGTTCATAAAGTGGCACATAGTAAGAATGTACCGTGCCAGCAATCTTAAATAAATATCCTGGCAATGCTAAACGTACATGTCGCTATGTAGGATCTTACTAATTTCAATTGAACTTTGTGTTCAGAGCGTCCAGGTCATGCATATTTAATAGTTTTGTGACATCACGGCCGCATTTTAACCACTTTACTTGCAGACGTGGAGCGGGGATAGGGTCATCGTATCCGCTTTAACCCAAGGTTTATGCCAAGGACCAGTCCATATTTCTACCCCGCTCTATGGTGCCAATCTGATGGGAGAGCGGCAACATCAGAAGATACACCCCCAGCGTGGCGCCTGGTTCGACTGAGCCAACGAAAACGCTCCCACCATTATGTTCCCTTCAAAGCACTATGAAGAGTTCTCGGGATTGGGCAACACTCGCGTTAGTGCAAGCCGGTTAGATCCCACGAGCGACATATCCAAACAGGAGAGCAGATAGGATATAATTTTAATTAGATTGCAGTGCCAGATGAATTTGGTAAAACCAGGTTGGCTACCATCCATCATTTTGTCAAATCTATATATCCATCCAGCCATCCATCTATTCACTCCATACTTTATGAAATCCATTGATTCTTTAATCCGCCAAACCCTCCAACTATTCCCTCAATAAATCCCACCATACGCCAATCAATCCTTTCAGCAGAATGATCTATCCTTCATTCAAACTCCCCATCCCTTCATCCAATTTATCCATCGCTCCATCCCATCAATACATCCCTTCATCAAATCTATTATACAAGTACCGTATCTAGTCCGTCATTCAATATTCAGCCGTCGTCCACTAAAGAATTAGCATTAACACCAAAAACTTCCAATCATAGTATACATAAGAATAGGATACTTTCCTGTAAGGGTAAACAGTTTTCGATGATGCCAGCAAGACATTATGATGCTCCAAAAATATACGTATCGCTGATCAGCATTCTTAATTAACATGATTTTCGATGTATAGTCGTTATCTAGAGAATGGTGTATCTTAACTCTGCCATCTTGATATGAACGCCATGAGGATATTAAATTAAATGGGTGCACCGAGTTAGGCGGAATTATACAAAAGTTACGAAACATAAAGCTATAGATATTGCAAGCTACGCTCGTATTTTGCTATACCACCAAACGTTCATTTAAAGTTTCTCAAATTCTCTAGTAAATATCGTACACCGACGAAAAAATATAAAAAAATACGATCGTAGCGTGCAAGATCTGTGGCGTTAAATTTCGTATACCCCCCGCTTAACCAGGTCTGGGGGATGTTTACCCCCCGCTTAACCAGGGCTGGGGGATGTTTACCCCCCGCTTAACCAGGGCTGGGGGATGTTTACCCCCCGCTTAACCAGGGCTGGGGGATGTTTACCCCCCGCTTAACCAGGGCTGGGGGATGTTTACCCCCCGCTTAACCAGGGCTGGGGGATGTTTACCCCCCGCTTAACCAGGGCTGGGGGATGTTTACCCCCCGCTTAACCAGGGCTGGGGATGTTTACCCCCGCTTAACCAGGGCTGGGGGATGTTTACCCCCCGCTTAACCAGGGCTGGGGGATGTTTACCCCCCGCTTAACCAGGGCTGGGGGGGGATGTTTGAATATCATGTGTTTTACATCTCCATGGTGTTCAAATGAACAAACACAATGAAAATGATTAGAATTTTATGTGAAGAACGCCATCTTGTCTTGCTGGCATCATTGAAAATTGTTCAACGCTAATCTCTTGTAGAGTACCATCTTGTCTTGCTGGCATCATTGAAAATTGTTCAACGCTAATCTCTTGTAGAGTACCATCTTGTCTTGCTGGCATCATTGAAAATTGTTCAACGCTAATCTCTTGTAGAGTACCATCTTGTCTTGCTGACATCATTGAAAATTGTTCAACGCTAATCTCTTGTAGAGTACCATCTTGTCTTGCTGACATCATTGAAAATTGTTCAACGCTAATCTCTTGTAGAGTACCATCTTGTCTTGCTGGCATCATTGAAAATTGTTCAACGCTAATCTCTTGTAGAGTACCATCTTGTCTTGCTGGCATCATTGAAAATTGTTCAACGCTAATCTCTTGTAGAGTGCCATCTTGTCTTGCTGGCATCATTGAAAATTGTTCAACGCTAATCTCTTGTAGAGTACCATCTTGTCTTGCTGGCATCATTGAAAATTGTTCAACGCTAATCTCTTGTAGAGTACCATCTTGTCTTGCTGGCATCATTGAAAATTGTTCAACGCTAATCTCTTGTAGAGTACCATCTTGTCTTGCTGGCATCATTGAAAATTGTTCAACGCTAATCTCTTGTAGAGTACCATCTTGTGTTTTTATTCTGTTTATTTCATATATATTTGGATTGGTACTGTCATACGAAATATGTCATACGAAATATATTGACGTAGAAATTTTCTTATGAGCGACGGATGAATGTTGAATTTTGGATCCGACGCTTGCTATAACCTATATCTGTTATCTTATGACTATGACTATATGCAAAACTAAAAAAAAAAGGATTTCTTGAAATCAAGTTTCTCCGCATCAACCAAACGATATATAGGCGATCTTCTCGCTGTGAATAATCGCTATATAAATGACCCTGTGAAGCATATAAACCCATCTTCAGTGGATTTGAAGGAAACAACAGATAGCCCTAACGATACATCATATTCAGATCTGAATAGACAGTCACAGTCGAAGCGTGGCTCAGCGAAATTCATATGGATTAGGAAAACTGATCAGTGATACGGATTTGATATTTTTGGAACACCATGATGTCTTGCTGGCATCACTGAAAATTGTTGACCGCTTCTCTCTTGCCTAGTTTTATGTATACTTTGATTTATTCTATTTGGCGCTAACGCTATAATATAAATTAAATTTATGGACGCGGAAATTATTTAATGGACGACGGCTGAATATTGAATGACGGAATAGACGCATGTACTATATCTCTATAACACTGAATCGGGCTTTCTCTCTAGTCGACGTTACGACATGAGAGATGACAATTTCAACTTCGTAAACTATCCCTTTCCAGACAGCAGTATTCCAGTGAACGATACATATGATCTGTACATATCTCGCCTGGTAGCATTTGCCAAATCCTGTGTCAATTATGACGATTTTACTTATCAAAAGACACTGTTAAAGAAACTTGTAAAACTCGGCTATACCACCAAACGCCTCCACTCAAATTTTCTCAAATTTCGCGATGCAAAATACGAGCGTAGCGTGTAGGATCTATGGCGTTACTTTTTGTAACTTGTGTATAATTCCGTTTAAGGGCTAGAGGCCGTATGAGTCCATGTTCTTCAAGATCCTCATGTCATCCGTCATTTATTATTCAGCAGTCGTCCATTAAAGAATAGCCGCATCCGAAAATACGTTGTAAAGTCATCTAGAGAATGATGTCTCCCAATCACGCTTTGATTGTGGATGTTCATACGAACACCATGAGGATCTTGAAGTCCATGGGTTCATACGGACCCTAGCCCTGCGTTCAGCGGAAATAGACCCAAGTTACGAAACGTAACGCCATAGATCTTGCTATCAGCATGCGATATGTATCGCTAAATTTGATAAATTTGAGTGGAGGCGCTTGGTCGTATAGCCCTGTTTTATAATTTTGTGCAATAATGTTTGTGACGTTTGATTAAAATCGTCACATTTAACACAGGGTCTAGCAAATGCTACTAGGCGAGATATCCAAATATGATGTGCCTCTAGGGCTAGCTGTAGTTTCGTTCAAATCCAGTGAAGGTGGATATATATCCCTCACTGCTTCATTTATAGAGCGATTATCTACAGCAAGAAGATCGTCAATATAGCGTTTGGTGAATGAGAAGGAACGGGGTTTGAATTGATCGGTTGTTAAAAGCGCCTGCATATAGTCATATTCATTAGAGAACAGATATATGTCAGCCAGCAGTGGTGCAGAATTAGTGTCTAATGGAATACATGTATGCTGTTGATATATTGTGTTACCAAATTTCACATACACTTTGATTAAAGTCACAATCAAAGCGTGACTGAGATACATCATTCTCTAGATGATGACTTTACTACGAATATAATATGGATTAAGAATACTGATCAGCGATACGGATTTGATATTTTTGAAACATCATGATATCTTGCCGGCATCATTGAAAACTGTTGACCGCAGAAACTAGCCTGTGCTTATGTATACTATCACTTTTGGTGCTAATGCTGCCATATGGAATATGGAATGGGTCTTTGGATTATGGACGCGGACATTCTTTAATGGACGACGGCTGAATAATGAATGACGGGCCAACAATTGTAATCAGTAAGTTTCCAATCTTCTGGAATCGATTTACCTGGCATGACCTATACGTACCGTTAATCTAGGAATCATGCCAACAAAGAATAACAGAATCATATATAAATGGTGACAGCTCTTCACGGGTACATCCATTGTATCCGGCCATTAATCACAGCAAATATCTGACAATGACAAACTCATCAGGCTTCAGCAGTTCGCTCTCATATTTCCCTATACTACTCCTATGCCACCTTGTATCGATTGACAGTGACATGTTATACTGTCCGTTATAATGCGACTGTCAGCCAACCTTCTCATACATCAGGTAGATTTTATCTATCGATCTGGCCCGTGGTATATTTGATGGAATATGTATATATATACACTCGAATGTAGTCATTGCGTTAAATGTGAAGTTAAACAAAACCCGAATTAATACCTTCCTACAATATATAATGTTTTAATTATATTCAATAAAGAACAAGTTAGAAAAGAAACCGCTTAACACGTGCTTCTCAAGTCGTTACTACATCTACATAACATGGTCGATGTTCTTCTTTTTACCTCCGTCTGATCCCGTCGATCAGACGAAGGTCTAGGAGCGCAACGTGAAATCTCCCGCCAAATAATTGTCATATGGGGAACCCACGACTCATAGTATTTCCAATAGGGATCGTCATGGTTCCCGACGAAAACTTGAATCTTTTCTTTGGACACAAATGAATGCTTACGTCACAAAAGGTGTGTATCCTTTGCAGCGCTTCCACCGGGTCTCTTTATTAGCGGGTACTAAATTCGCGCGTGTACTTATAGCTTCGAACAACCTAGCCGGACAATCTGTCAAAAATTATCCGTCGTCTGGGTAAGGCCGGCCGACACGTGTTATACTGATAATGTTTTGTTCCCTAGAGTATCCAACTTACTACTAACCGCACTATAGTACGGGAGCCTATCGTGTAATTATAATTGAGATATATAATTGAAAGCTATAGATATGGCACGAATTATATCGGAGGAGTTCGATCGAATCTGTGTGTATCATATTTTCGTTTATCATTGAGGCTTCTTCAGTTCTCAACATGTTTTCTTCATCGATTGGAAATAAAAAGCAAAGTGGTAATAACTAGAATCCAAATCAATCACTATGGATAATACGGAGATAAGAAGCCTAAGGGATGATGACGAATCAATCACTATGGATAATACGGAGATAAGAAGCCTAAGGGATGATGACGAATCAATCACTATGGATAATACGGAGATAAGAAGCCTAAGGGATGATGACGAATCAATCACTATGGATAATACGGAGATAAGAAGCCTAAGGGATGATGACGAATCAATCACTAAGTGGATAATACGGAGATAAGAAGCTCGCGGATGACGAATCAATCACTATGGATAATACGGAGATAAGAAGCCCAAGGGATGATGACGAACTTATAACCACTTATGGATAATACGGAGATAAGAAGCCTAAGGGACAGACAGAATAAATCATTCGCGGATAATACGGAGATAAGAAGCCTAAGGGATGATGACGAATCAATCACTATGGATAATACGGAGATAAGAAGCCTAAGGGATGATGACGAATCAATCACTATGGATAATACGGAGATAAGAAGCCTAAGGGATGATGACTATACTCTTACTTGTACTTCTCAAGTCGCACCTAAGCTTTTCAAGTTGAAAACAGAAAATTGTTTTTTTTTATTATTTCCAATTCGTACACATTTGGAATAGGTGCTATCATAAGAAATAGTTATTTTGATTACTGACGCGAAAATTCTTTTGTGGATATTGAATGTTGGATCTGACAGTGGATATTGAATGTTGGATCTGACAGTGGATATTGAATGTTGGATCTGACAGTGGATATTGAATGTTGGATCTGACAGTGGATATTGAATGTTGGATCTGACTGGATATTGAATGTTGGATCTGACAGTGGATATTGAATGTTAGATCTGACAGTGGATATTGAATGTTGGATCTGACAGTGGATATTGAATGTTGGATCTGACAGTGGATATTGAATGTTGGATCTGACAGTGGATATTGAATGTTGGATCTGACAGTGGATATTGAATGTTGGATCTGACAGTGGATATTGAATGTTGGATCTGACAGTGGATATTG
>JAVTVY010048944.1:0-22484 GCA_036873755.1 Hanleya hanleyi | reverse complement strand
CAAGAGAGAAGGGGTCAACAGTTTTCAATGATGCCGGCAAGACATCATGATGTTCCAAAAATATCAAATCCGTATCGCTGATCAGTATTCTTAATCCATAATATTCGTTGTAAAGTCGTCATCTAAAGAATGATGTATCTCAGTCACGCTTGATTGTGACTGTTCATATGAGTACCATGAGGATCTTGAAGTACATGGGTTCATACGGCCCCTAGCCCCGGGTTAAGCGGAATTAGACACAAGTTACGAAACGTAACGCCATAGATCTTGCACGCTACGCTCGTATTTTGCTATCAGCATGCGATATATATCGCCAAATTTGAGAAACTTTGAGTGGAGGCGCTTGGTGGTGTAGCCCTGTTTTATAAGTTTCTGCAACAATGTTTTGTGACGTTGATTAAAATCATCACATTTAACACAGGATCTAGCAAATGCTACTAAGCGAGATATATATACGCCATATGCAGGTCCCACTGGAATATTACTAACCAGAAAGGGGTAGTTTACGATGTCGAAATTGTAATCATCTCTTTTGTCATAAAGTCGACGAGAGATAATGCCCGCTTCATTTTTATAGAGATAGAGATCTAAATAAGATGTGCCTGTAGGGCTATCTGTAGTTTCCTTCAAATCCAGTGAAGGTGGATATATATCCTTCACTGCTTCATTTATATAGCGATTATCCACAGCGAGGAGATCGTCTATATAGCGTTTGGTGAATGAGAATGAACGGGCTTTGAATGGATCGGTTTTTGAAAGCGCCTGCATATAGTCATATTCATAAGAGAACAGATACAAGTCAGCCAACAGGGGTGCACAATTAGTACCCATTGGAATACCTATATGCTGCTGATATATTGTGTTGCCAAATTTCACATAGATATTTTTAATGAGAAATTCAAGCAACTCTATAAACAAAAAACATCCCATGAATGATATCTCTTGTATGTAGTCGAGCTAAAGAATGCTTTATGGCTTCCGGCATTAATATATCTACGATCAGTTTTCTTGAACACAGATACTATTAATGAACTTATACGGTCAATCAGGTCCTGATGAGGGATTGTAGTATAGAGAGTCGAGAAATCCCATGTGGATACATGTCGGTACGGTATGTGACCTTTAGCATCAAGTTTTTCCGTAAGACATTTTGAGTTTTTCAATATCCACATTCATTCAACGCCAGAGTTCTTAGAAATAGTGGCGCAATACCTTTCCCAAAATGCTTTTACCTCCTGAAGGGCCCTCGTCAATAGAGTTGAAAGAAGCTTGGTGGTGCAGCTTTTAGAACCAGCTATGAATCTAGCTTTGTATGGTGATTTATGCATTTTGGGAGTCCAGTATATTTTTGGTATGTCGTTATGATTGGTTGGAAGACAAATACCTCTTTCCCTGAGAAACTTTTTGTAATTGTTAAATAAATCTTCCAGAGTAAATACAGTTTGGGAGTAAGTAGACGTATTTGATGAAGATATATCTGCACTCAATTCTTTAACCAGCACCTGGTAATAGTAATATTTACATATGAATATTATATTATTCGGAGCTTTGTCTGCTGGGACTATGACGAATTTACTCTGGAGATTTCCTAGAACTTCTTGCGAATTGAGGTTTCTCAGTACTTGTTTTGCTTGGGGAAGAGTACGTCTGTCAATATGGCGGATTGTTTCAACGACCTTGTTCTTGGTGAGGTCCAGCCAATCAGCGAGTACTGTAGGTTCAACTTTTTCTCGCTTAGACCAATCAATAACATACTGTTCTAATGCAGACAGGACTATCTTCCGGTTGGCCTTCAGATTTATTCTTCTTGGCTCTCTATATTTAGGTCCTTTCATCAGGAGTAATTTCAGATCCTTATCACTCACCACACCAAGGTCACCAGTCACAATATGTTTGCATGGTGTATAGATAAAGTTCGACAATTCACAATAACAACTATAGCCTCCTGACGTGTATAAGTTCCAGTCAAATTCCTTGACAGCATTGGAGTAATTGAATATTTTGGTGGCTATAGGTTTAGTGTACTTATATGAAATGCAAGGAGGTTCTGTGAACTTAAAATAGTTTGGTACAGCGTTGCGTACCTCTGGATCATTCAGGATTCCAGGTAAATTAATGATGTCCAGTCCTTTATCTAAGTAGTTGAGTTTCAAGAAAAGCCGATCTTGAGAGGTTTCGATTATGTTCACTGGACGATACAACCGAAAATAAGCTATATCTTGACATACTTTAATGATTTTTGATGGTATTATATTTCCTGAAGACGCAGATTGTTGTATATCTCTGGCTATTTGATCTAAAGCTCTCAGAGGTAACGCATACAGAACTGTACGTAAACTATGTATACTATGGGGTGTGTTAGTTAAACCCACTAAGTAATTTAAAGTGATATGATCGTGAATCATCGAAGTATTACACTTTCGCCAACCATGGCTGCGATGTCTCCGTTGATGGGGTTTAAATAGCTGGGTAATGTTGGATATATTTGAACGGCGGTTTGTAGCATTGCCGAACCCACTGACATTATCATTTAAACCAAACGGAAACACTGACCCAAGTTCTAGCATCCAGAATAATTCCCGCTCTCGGATTTTTCTCTCAAATCCAAAAGGGGAATCCTTAGTAGATGGATAGACAACGTCTATGATCTGAATACTAAAGTTATCCCAGTCGTGGTCGGGTCCAGAAAAATGCTTACCTATGAGCAATTGCTTTTTCCTAACGGATTTTCTGTGACCGTTCACCCGAAGATGGAGTCTTTGGGTGGTCTTGCCAACATACTGTTGACCACACTTCTTACAGGAAACTAAATAAATACAGTTTGTAGTAGAACAACTAAGATCAACATACGAGTTAACAGAATATGAGTTACCAGTTAACGCGGAACTAAATGAAGCTGAAGTATTAAAGAATGGACACGTGAGACATCCACGATGTCCACACATCCACACGGGGGCGGACCTCGGGGACGAAACGTCCACCAGCAGAATCTCGCCATATACAGGTAAAAATTACAACACATATAAGGGAAGTGGGAAGAGGTGCCGACATACTGACTGCGTCACATGACTTCACAGAATAATCTTCTGGTAAACCTATTCTGAAGCACTATAGATATCGGTCAGCAAAACGTCTTGCTGTCAAAATCGGCGACCTGCGTTATTATGAACTTAGTGATGGGCCACTTTGTGCGAAACTGATAAGTGTGGAATGCACCCTGCACCCTGCACCGTGTAGACATTTGAGCGGCTGATGAAGGCAGTGCTGACTGGCTAACACTGAGACTTTGCCTGATATGCTTGGATGATGTAATCACATTTGGGCGGACTTTTTATGAGATGATCGGAAATGGTAATCCAAACTGCAGATCCATGGAGTGAAGTTTAAGCCATCTAATTGTGTCATCGGGGCCAGAAATGTAGCCTACCTGTAAAATACTTGGTGTCAGGTGATGGAATCGAGATCAAACTCGCGAAGGTTTGGCTATGCAACAATGGCCAGTCCCCGTCTTGCAGACAGAAGTTAAAGTTTCATGGGACTATGCAGATATTAAAGAAGATTGGCCTGGAAATGTGACTATTGCCATACCCAATACATCAGCTCACACAAAAGGATCGACGAATGCCAGGCAGCATTCGAGACATTAAAGCAGATGACAATCTCTCTGATCTTAGCGATGCCGGACTTCAAACAGCCATTCATCTTGGACATTGACTCCAGGGGGTGGGGGACCGGAGTCATACTGTCACAGAACATAGGCGGACAAGAGAAGGTGGTAGCCTGCAGCAGCAGAGTTCTAACCAAGGCAGAAAAGGCATATTGCAGATTGCTGTGGACCGTATGGGACCCCTACCACTGACAGAGCCGGGAAACGCCTACATCATTTTCATCTGTGACTACTTCACCAAGTGGGTAGAGGCCACAGCACCCCCTAATCAAGAGGCAGACACAGTGGCCTGAGTCGTGATATATCTGTATGTGTGCAGATTCGGCGTTCTGTCCTTGATCCCTTCATAATAGCGAAGACAGTTCGAGAGTCTCTTCTTCAGGGCATGTGTCGGATCCTTGGGATGAAGACCAGGACGACAGCCTACCACCCCAATCCAACAGGGTGGTAAGAGTAATTCAACCGAATCCTAGAACAGATGCTTCGTGCTAGAGAATCCTGTGATACAGAAGATTGGGATTCCAAATCCCCTGATGCTGATGGCGTACCTGGTGGCCACTCATGAAATGACAGGCTACTTCTCGAATGTGATGATGTTCGGGAGGCAAATGACTCGACGTAGCGAACTGACCATGGGGGCTCCACCCGGCGAGCAGACGGAGGTGATACCCTGGATCGGAGACCTTCGTGATTGATGTCATAGATTGAATATTAATTTAGACCATCTAGACGATTCCTCTGAGCCCTCCAGTCAAAACAGACCGTTTATGTTGCAAAAACATTTAAAAAGCATACATAAATCGATAACATATATACACACCCAACTGTTCATTCTCCTTGCCATCAATTGTGCAATATATTTGATACAACAGTCCCTTGTCGTACACAAATCGACTTTCTCCACCGTTTTTGCAAGACAGTTTCCCCATGGTCAGCCATACGTTTTATTTTGGCTGAAGACGGATCTTGATCTTGACACAGTATAAAATCCTCATACATGACTTCGCCTATTTGCTCCGGGACTTTAAGTGGCTGTAGACCCTTCTGATCTCGAAGTTTCTGAACCCTTGTTTGAACGGCGGCTGCTGTCATTGACTCTACCTTGATCTTTTGAATTCCAATTGCAATCAGGGTCTCCATGGAGGTTCCCTGGCATACCAATGATCAAGTCATATAGGGGCTGTCGTAGGCAGAGTGCCTGTACCTCACCTGTGTAGTAGGGAGTGTCTATCCCTGAAGTGGATAATGGCGCTTGGATAACACTTCCGTCCAGCATTATACACAATTGGAGTTTCCTGTGAGACTGGATTCACCAGGCTACGTCTAATCACAACACCTGTACACCCAGTATCTCTCAGCACTGTAACCTTTTGGTTCTCACATAACCTTGAATAACAGGCATTTCAGAGATGCGAGCCTGTTTACTCTTATTCAGGCGTCCTCACAGAATGCAGAAACTATCCATGTAGAATATTCATCTTCGTCGCGACTATCATTTGTCCACGACTCGTTTGTTGATCCATGCGCGAACTGGGCCACGTGACCTACACCATGTCTATTTTAATAATTGAATGATCCACTGCCATACAAGTTTTTTCTAGTGGCGCCGTTTACCTCGGTGATCCTTGGGCTTATTTTCAGGACAGACTTTTTGAAGATGCGAAGTCCTATTACATATGTAAAATCTCCGAGAACCAGATTTTTCCTTTGATCCGGTGTTCCAGGCACATGGATATGGTTTTTTTCAAACGATTTATAGACGTCCATGAGGACAGGCAAAGTTCTGCGATGACAGAAGCGCCTGAATAATCTGAAGTCTAAGTTACAACGGTCTGTTTGACGTGACATACCATATAGGTGAGAGACCGGGAGTACCAGGTGGTGCATGTTGTCCGACTAAACCCTACTTCCAGGGATAAACACATGGGGAAAGCAGCATGGAGTTGAGCACAGTGTGGAAGAGAATGTGTCGGCGACCGAGCTGCTTTTGGAAGATCCGTATGTTGTGTCACACTGTTGCTCCGACCGACAGAGAAAGGGAGATAACGTGACATACCCAGTTTGACTTCCAGGGGAAGGAATCTCCACCGTCCTGCCTGGCACATGAGCTGGAGCCACAGGTTATCCCTGATAGTGATCTCAAATCCCTATATTTAAATGAGGATGCAGAGGTTGACGGGGCCCTGTGAACGTGATGTTCCGTGGTCGCTGTGGTTCTGCAGTTGTGGTTTGCTATGGCTTGCTAGTATGGACAAGAAGCGATCCAGCTACAGACTTGGCGGACAAGAGGGCGAGCCCACCACAGTGGTAAAGTACAAGCAACCACAGCTTGGAGTTCAACAAGCGCCTATTGTGAACTGTTATAGCGATTGGATGGTTTGTAATTTGATTCCACGAAGCTGCCGGAAAGATTTATCACAAACTTTTTAAATATTCGCCTCGATAATTTTGATTCTGAATCACATTAACAATGACGACGTTCAAATCGAGCCGTATTTGCTAAACCAAGGTGGATAGATGACGGCGTGATTTGAAACATAAGTTTCATACGGACTACTCAGGTGTATAGATTGCGCCGAGATCACATGGTCTGTAGACTAGATGAAGCTGCCATTTTTGCAAGTAATGCGCATATGTATAGAGTATTTTGAGGTAAAAGCTTCGTCCGTCTCATGCAGGATACAAAATTTCAGACACTAAATTATTATTCCAATTGCAGAGTTGTCGCGATCGGAGACCGTGAGCCATATGAAATTTACAATAACTGTATAACAGGTCCAGTGACAGGTCATTTATCCCAGTTATCATGGTTATTGTAAATAATTGTTTTCGTTACCTAACCTCGCTTCACGGCATGTGTTACACATGAATTGTATTATTGGTGGTCTTCTGACTGTATATATCACTATATTTGCTAAATAATTATGCGAAACAAATTGTTTAGTCAATTTTGTTAAGGTGATCGTAAACCCTCAAGTAAAGTTTCCATCAAATGAAAGACCATTGCAAACAGCGTGGGAAAATATTTATTACACAGAGTAAACTGCAAATAAAGTATGGTATTCTATGGTGGTCTGTTGCAATCATATTTAGGTCCAGTGACGTCACACTGCCTTAATACATATATTTCAAACTGTGGATGCACTTTTCAATGCTTTATTCAAGCTTAAGGTGTGTACACTTTGAGTTTCAACACAGACCCACTGTTCCAAAGTGCATGTTTCACCAAAATCTGGGAGATGGTAACTCGTAAGGGTCATGTCAATTTGAATCTTGTATTTAATTTCCCAGATTTTGGTGAAACATGCTCATTGGAACAGTGAGTCTGTGACCTCAAAGTGTACACATCTTAAGCTTGAATAAAGCATTGGAAAGTGCATACACAGTTTGAAATATATGTATTAATGCTTCAGAGATTGACGAGTCAATCCCAGATGTTACCTAATACAGTGTGAGGACTAAATATCCGGCGTATGATGACACTTCCGGTTTGGGTTACCGGAGTCAACAGTCCTATGAAGTTCAACATATGAGTGCAGGACAGGCAACGGATGTTATAAATACCTTTATAAATACTTCCGTTCGACCTCAGCTCATTCATGGTTATGCTCGTTCGGATGCCATTGTGGTGGACATGCATGGTGTCCAGCCACAAGTGTATCCGGACCCGCGTTTTCGCTTTCCACGACCTACGATGACAGCACTACTTCCGGTTCCATTCAGGTCACCCACCCGAGAGGCCTAGTGGCTCCCTCCTGCTACTTCCGGTGTGATGTACCCTCCACAGCGAGCACAACTTCCGCAGCAGCACAGCCTGTATTATTTAATACCACCATTGCTGATATACTTGCTAGAGTGAAACAGCAATCGCCGGAATTGGATTATTATTGGAAGTTGTTGGTTGGTTGGTATCATTTATTCACCATCCAAAATACAACATATATGAAGAAAAAAGCAGAAGTTACAATATATCACATAGTATGAGTTCCGTAAATATTAGGGTGGCGGGAGAAAACCGCAAAGGGCTTGTTATATCCCAAAAAATAAACAGAAAAGATGCATTGATTCAATCTCTAAGATGTTTGTGTGAGGCAACGAATTACAAAGTCTTATAAACAAAGCATAGTGGTAGAAAGTGAATAAAGGATTAATATGATATTGGACTATGTATTTACTCATTATTATATTAGATATGGCTAATATGTGCAATGGTTATGATGCTAGTAGAAAGGATTTAAGAAGGTATTTAAAATGAGAAATTGATATGCAAATTTGTAGATGGGAGGGCAATTTATTCCATTCCCTAGGAGCCTTAATTTTAGCTGTGTGTAGAGAAAGACAAGTCCGAAATGGATAGCGATATAATTTCGTAGCAGAACCTCTTGTGGGATACTGGTGTATATCACTTAATCTTGTCAAGTAATTATTAAACATTGATGGTAGAAGTGATCTATGATGGATAAATTTATGAGACAGTTGCAAAATAAGATACTGATCCAAAACTAACAGAGGCAATATTTTAAGTCTGGAAAATAACGGAGCAGTATGTTCTAGAGGATGTACGAGAGATATAATTCTTATTGCTCGTTTTTGAAGGGTAATAAGAGACTCGAGGTGCGTGGAAAAGGTGTTGCCCCAAACAATATTACAATATGAAAGATAGGGGAAAATAAGCGAGTAATAAAGTAGATATAAAGTTTTCTTATTGAGGCTATGTTTAATTGTATATATCAAACCCAAATTTCGTGATACCTTTTTACATATTTCGTTGATGTGTTTCGTCCACGTCAGTTTTTCACTCAAATAAACTCCAAGAAATTTAAAATTGTCAACCTTTTCTATATCGTGCCCCATAATAGATAATACTGGATTGAAAGAACTATTAGTTCTACAGTTAGGTTTGATAAGCATAAATTTCGTTTTTGTTACATTTAAAGAGAGCTTATTACTGGAAAGCCAATTATATAATAACAACAATTCTTCAGACATCATTTGAAAAAGTGCAGCAGGATTATGATGAGATAACATTGTACTTGTATCATCTGCGAATAATATAATTTTCAAGACATTTGAGACAGATATCAGGTCATTTATATAGATAATAAATAGCAATGGCCCCAGGATAGACCCTTGAGGGACACCACATGATATAGATTGTTAAGTAGAGGAAGTATTATTAACAGAAACAGTTTGAAATCTGTCAGATAAATAGCTTTTAAACCAACGATTGCTGGTATCACGAAAACCGTAATATTCTAACTTTCTAAGTAAAATGTCATGATTCACAGCATCGAATGCCTTAGAGAGATCCAAGAAGCAAATAATGCTAAATAATTTGGATTCTTTAGCCGCAACTAAGGATTCATAAAGAGACAGTAAAGCAAGAAAAGTAGAATGGTTGGACCTGAATCCAAACTGATTGCAACAGAGTATAGAGAACGTTTCTAAGAAATCAACAACATCGATAGCCGCAACTTTCTCTAGTATTTTGCTGGAGGCTGGCAGCACAGAGATAGGTCGATAATTTTCCAAAAGCCTATCATTGCCAGATTTAAAAACTGGGGTCACTTTGGCTATCTTCAACTCTGCAGGTACAACACCAGTTTGAAAAGACAGATTAATAATATTAGACAATGGTACGCTGATGGAATCGGAAACTATTTTAACTAGAGACATACGTACACCGTCTATCCCAGCGGCACTATTTTTTGACTCGGAAATAATTTCGGATATTTGAGACGGAGTGCAAGATTTGAATTCAAAATTATCATTAAAATTGCCAATGAGATAGTCGGTAAACGTTGAATTAACACTGGGAATCTTATTACAAAGTGTATTTGCGATGAAGCAAAAATAGTCATTAAAGAATGTGTGATGGTTACCCGAGAATAACTCCCTCGGCCGGGTCAGCTGCCCTTTATGACGTCAAATGCACAGTCGACTCTGTGCTATTTTGGTACGTTCTATTTTTAAATGAACAGGTTTCCTCGACAGTAACGTTTTTGTAGGCCAGTCGTACAGAATTATTCGTTTCGGTGGAAATTCCATTTTTATCCCATTTTCAAACAATACAAAAGGATTAGTTATTACTCAATGTAACCGTCTTTTAGTTAAATAATTTGCGATCATGTAAAATTATTGCTGTTTCAAAAGTAACTTCTTTTAACGAGCTACGTCATTGTAATGTTGCAAATCGAACTTGCCGTAGAATATCTGGTAGTATGGCACAACGGGAACTTGACCCCGCCTCGGGCTGGTCATCATCGGCTACGGCTGTAGGCGCTTCGATGGTATCATCATTCGCAGATTTCAAATCTACACAGTATATAGCCCTACATTGAGGGCATAATAGTCCCTCAGTGTTGACTTCAAAGTCACTTCTGCGTTTTACCCACTCTAACTGTGAACCAGATATTTTTCTGGTCTGGCCTGGACGCGTATTCTTGTACACTTCGACTTGTTGAATGGTACATTACTGTTCATAGTGAGAACTATAATGATTCTTAAATATAACGAGAACAGTTCAGGAAAATACACATGAAGTTTCCCTCGTTTTTTTATACATGGGAAGTATTGCTGACCCATGAAACTATAAACCCATTCAGTTACGGTGAATTGGACATGTTATGAGTGTGCTGCAATAAGGGTCGAGTTGTAGTAGTGAATGCAAAAATGTGAAAACACAGTTATATCTATATTTTATTAACTGAATATCACTGAAGATTGTTTCACATAACATAAATAAATCCAAATGTTAAATATTAGAAAGAAAGAATAAGAAAAATTTTCTGATCCAAATGTGAATCGAACTCATAGCTCAACAAACTGGTCACCACACTGTTTTTGAAAGCGAGCAGCATAACAACTGGACTACGACGACGTCTACTTCAAAAGCATTTTTACTTGCTCACATAACGTTTCTGGTAGAATACAAGCGAAGCATTTGCACAATTTTTAATTTTGATGAAATATGACACCTCAAACCAGAATGATATTTTAACCGATTGTAACACTAACCATCGTGATAATAAATACACACAAATTGTTTTGGTTTGAGGTGTCATATTTTATATATGAAGGGAAATCCCTTCAGAAAATGTCCCTAAAATGTCGAAAGAGCACATTCGACCGTTTTCAAACTTGAATAAATCCAGTTTAGAGCAATTGACAATCACCATTTCGCATGATATGAAACTTCAGCATTTTTACAGCACATAACAATAACTTTCACCCTTTTCACTTTCAAACGAAAATCATGTTCACTACCGTCACGTCCGAGGGAGTTATTCTCGGGTAACCTTCACACATTCTTTGTTTGCAATAACAAGCGGGTCGGTTACTTCCTTCTCGTCAATAATGAAAGTTCGAGGCAGAGAAGACTTTTTGTTTCTACTGAGTAGTTCGTTAACGATTTTCCATGTCCCTTTAATGTTGCTATTACATTCATTAAATTTGTCGTGAAAATAGGTTTTTTTGGCCGTCTTTAAAACATGATTAAGCTTGTTCCTATAGTTGCGATACTGTTTTCTAATAGCGTGACTTTTTTGTTTTAACTGTACTCTGTAGAGCCTATCTTTCTCACGGATGGATGCTAAAATACCACAAGTAACCCAGGGTTTATTAATTACAGGCTTTCGAATAGGTTTGGTAGAGATAGGGAAACACTCGTTGTATATTTCTGTAAAGTCCTGAGAAAAAAGTCCAAAAGCATTATTAACATCCTGTTCTTCAATAACGGCACTCCAATCATTATGACTAATTTTTTCAACGAATTGGGATTTTGCATCTTGGGTGACAATACGGTAAGTTATATTGTGAGAAACAGTATCAAAGGGAATATGATGTTTTTCAATATGAAATATTGGAAAGTGATCCGTAATATCAGTGAGAAATATTCCAGAGAAGGCAGTATCGTCGTGAGAATTACTGAAAATATTGTCGATTAGTGTTGGCAGTGGTAGATGTAACGCGAGTGGGCTTGGTTATCTTAGGGAAGTAATTATAAGACTTCATGATTTCTAAGAATTCCTTTGATGGAAGGTGACAATCAGTTTTGAACAGGTCGACATTGAAGTCTCCAAATAAAAAGCATTTCTTTTTCTCATGCTTTATACAGGATAAAAGTGGTGTTAATTTGAAGTTGAAGTACGTCAGGTTTTTCCCCGGGGGACGATAAAAGATGCCAACTAGTTGCTTGTTACTATTAGTTTTATTACTGCTACAACAAGTATTAATATCAGTACTTGAAATATCAATTTCAACGAATAGCGTTTCGTACTCATCGTCGCCCGGGGAAGACAAATCTTCTCTGACCGAGCAAGATTTTATGTCATCTCTGACATACAAAACTAGTCCCCCTCCTTTTTTGCTCTTTCGAGACGATATGAAGGGAGTATAACCTGGAATGGTAAACAAATCCTCGGTTGTAGCATCCAACCAGCTTCCTGAGATGCCAATAATAGTAAACTTTGATTTAAGATTGTAAATAAAACCAGTAATTTCCGTAAAATGCTTTCTCAGGCTCCTGGCATTAATATGAAATAATGAAAGTGTGTTAGAACTCGCAGTACCCAGTTTGTCTGAATTAGATTCAAAAGTATCCTCAGTAAAGTAATTTGATTGATGTGCGTTACTGTTACGCCAGTATTCCGATTCATGAATGTTGTCATCAGTTAAATAGTTAGGGGATGAACTAGAGTTAAGCTCGATGGGATTGAAACACATGTTTTCGAAATCAATGTGCGTGTCTAGTGGATTTGATTGAGTTGGTAGATGTATTGGTATTTCATCCACTGTACTAAATGGTAAATTATTCCATAAGTTATCGGGAAAACCCCCCTACGGTGAGCCATTATCCATTAATATACATACATATGTTTTGATATAGAGTTTGCACAAGATAGGCATACATGCGAGCAGTTAATATACAGTACCATATCATATTTACATTTCTAACAAAAACTAGAAAACAAAACATTAAGGATGAGCTCAAGCTGTCCGATAATAGACCGCCATTAATGATCGAGTAGACTATTGATCGAGTATTACTAAACTCTTCATACTAAAATAGGCAGAAAGAGCTGTTCAAGTGCTTATACACAAAAATAGTCAGTCACGTTAAAGAAATCCGATTCGGGCCGAGGCTCAGTTTATACACAAAACAATCAATCACGTTAAAGAAATCGGACTCGCACTATAGTACATCGCAGGAATACGTCGGTAATATATCATGCAGTCGCGTCGCGACATCGGTGTACACGTTCTGATCGTTTATAAGTACCATATCACAGTCATAGAAAATAATAAACTGACAATCGCTGTCTGATACGTGATACTGGTTCATACTCCATGTAAGATTCACGAGACAATGCATACAATAATAGCCAAGTCTGGGGGCAACAATATGTCTAGACGTCAGCCTTTTCAGCTGCACAAGGACTCAGACAATAGCATCCTACATGGAGTATCTACCGTGATACTGGACTACGTGAGCAGTTCACAGATCAGTGATTTTCATGTCATAGGATTGCATCTACACAATCGGGAACACCAAAGCCAGTTCCGGGTGCCACAAGGCCACCTCCGGGTACTCTTCAACAACAACGGTCCAATTACGGTCCACCAGTTCAGATGCACGGGTCGGGCTTTGGCTTCAACGCAGCGAATGTAGGTCAGGACTTCGTCGCTTCCTGTGTAAGGACAAGCTTACGGCGGAAGTTGAAGTCCCTTTGACGGAAGTCAAGCAGTCATCCTGGAGGAATTTAGTGATAAATACTCTTCCGGGACGGTCCCCTTCGTCGTCTTTGCTGTTCAGAAGTGTGTGCTCGACCTTCAGCGCTGCTATGTCTCGGGCGAAGACCGACAGCCAACTGAAGAGGCAGACGGAGGCTCGCCCGTCCGGTCCACAGGCTAAGAGTGCTAAGTCCGGAGAAGGGTTTCAAGTCGCCGATCACCCACCAACAGGAACACCAAAGCCAGAACCATTCAGGAAAGAAGAAGTCTGGTTCTGGGAAGAAACACCAGCAGTCGCAGTGATGCTCCAGTCCATGCCGATGTACGCACTGCATGGCGTAACCAGTGGGGAGAAGACTGCAAAGATTCTGTCGGACCTGTTGAAAAAAGGCAGATCCATGAGTCATCCGTATCCGTTCGGGCGTGCTCCCGGTCGTCACGTATCCTGTACGACCGGTACGTCTGACGGAAATTGAAGCTGAGATCGACAAACTAGTTCAGAAATTACAAGCGTCTAGTCCGTCATTCATAATCAAGCCGTCGTCCATTAGAGAATATCCGCGTCCATAATCCAAAGACCTATTCCATATTCCATATAACAGTATTAGCACCAGATTCAAAAAGACAATCATTGTATACATACAAATAGGCTTGTTTCCTGCAAGAGAGAAGCGGTCAACAGTTTTCAATGATGCCGGCAAGACATCATGATGTTCCAAAAATATCAAATCCGTATCGCTGATCAGTATTCTTAATCCATAATAAAATCAGCCATAGAATTACCACCGACTGACATTATCCCGGGTTCTACTCTCCGGTCTTTCTCGTTCCGAAGAAGGACGCAAGGAGATGAGCATGATCATAAATCTCTGCAAACTCAACAAGGACTTCCTGGGCCTTTCCGTATGGAGTCCTTCCGGTCCATAAGACTAGCTTTGGTGAAAGGATGCGTACATTCACATCCCTCTGGTTTATGGTGGGTCCTCGACGTTTCCAAATTCAGGTGCTTCCGTTTGGCCTATACACTTCCCCCTGGCTCTTAACGAAGGTTTTCCATTCGGTAGCCAGTTTTCTACTCAGCAGAGACTTGAAGTACCACTTCTGCCTGGGCGACTCTCTTATCCGCAACATGTGCAGAAAACAGATTCGTCTCGACACGGACTTCGTCTACTGTATCTTTGTGACCTTGGGTTACCTCCCGCACGAGTTGGTACCTCAGCGTATCTTCCTAGGCATAGCCTAGGACATCCTACTGGCACAGGTTCGCCCTCCGGAAAACCGTTGATGGAAGATCACTGCTCAGATCCCAGCGTTTTCGCAGTTCCCCTTTCCGGAGTGCTCAGCAGTTTGCAGCCATATTAGGTTTACTGACTTCTATCCAGGATGTCATGTACCCTACGAGACCGGCTGCAACTTCGACCCTTAAAGGTTTACCTGAACCAATTGTACACCAACAGGCACAAAGGCTTTTTGAATTTGGTGCTAATACTGTTATATGGAAATGGAATAGGTCTTTGGATTATGGACGCGGATATTCTCTAATGGACGACGGCTGGATTATGAATGACGGACTAGACGCTTGTAATTCTTACATGGTGACTCGGTCCCCATCAAGGTGATGCCTGGAGTAATCATCATTCCCTTTCGTCATACACAACAACTGTTCATGGACGCTTCGTTGGAGGGGCCCATCTGGATTACAAATCGATATCCAGACTACCGCAGAGACGCTCCTTCACATCAATGTTCTGGAGTTTATGGCCGTCAATCGAACCGTTCAGTCATTGTTACCTCACCTGTCGGACCAGTTCCAACTAGCAGCAACGGACAATACAACGGTCCTGGCATACATCAACAAGCAAGGGGGAACTCGCTCACCCCAGCTGTTGGTTCAAGCGGAGTTGTTCTTCAACCTTTGTTGGACGGATAATACGCGATTCTGGCACGCTTCCCAGGACATCTGAACGTCTTAGCAGACACTTTGTCGAGACGGAATCAAATTCCTTCGGAATGGCAACTACATCCAGAGATCGTGGCCCAGATTTCCGTGGTATGGGAGACACCGTTAGTAGATTTGATTGCTACCCTCTTAAACAATCAACTTCTGGTATACGTGTCTCCAGCAGCGATGGTGGTCGATGCGCTGCGGCGTCCTGGCCTCTATGGACAAATAGATCGGTGTCTGGAATAATGAAGGCGTGCTTCTGTCATTCATACAAAACTTCGCATTATACTATCTCCGTGATATGACGCTAGTCAAAAACGATCTCTACTCATTGGATCCCGTTGCGGGTCTCTCTATAAGTGGCCAGGGCACCGAGATCGACACGACAGTAACGACAGACGACAACTACTTTTATCCTGATCATAAAAAGTGATAATAGCGAGAGTAATCGCCATATCCTATCTTCAATGAGATATGGCGAATACCATGTGTCATTGCGAGTGGTCTTCGCCAGTAGTAGTAGAAGCGGATTTGGGCAAGTATTTAGTGGCTGATAACCCTTTTGAACCTGTTCAGGTTATCTTTCCTGATTCAAACAGTTCTGTCCTTAAATATGCGCCTAAATTCTCTTCAGTTCATTACCATTTTTGTTCGTCTGTATGTCTGGCAATATTATGTCTGGTCATCTCCGGGTATGTCCTGAGTGGTAAGTGAAAACCCCATGAACTGTTTAGAATGTTCAAGTGGGTGAAATATTCAACAAACATAACCTTTATGTGCTGTATATGTTATTAATACGAGTCTATGATCAGTGCCATCCGAGTACCAAGCTTTTCGTGTCCGGTGGTATAAATGTGGTCCCGCAATTTCATAACAAACAAAATGGCGGCTCTTGCTTTGGAAATTCCCGCATGACAGCGATCATGCAGCCAGCTATGCACTCTGTACGCAAGGAAGACAACTCTGACGGGGAATCCCAACATTCTCAAAGAGAGCCGTGTCTACCCGCGGGAGACCAAAGCGACTCTCGTGTAAACTGGTGACATTTTTGAATCTCCAATCTCAAAGCGAGGCAGCATGACATCACTCGCTCGACCGGGACTATTCATTCTCAAAGAGAGCCGTGTCTACCGCGAACTACTTCCTGTATTAGATAACTCGCTTTCACGGCCAAGTATACATACCGACAATAATTTGTTCGCGATTGATATGCTCCGAAACGGAAAGAGTCATTTCTCAATTATATAGCCCGCGTTATGTTCAGCAATTGGCTTCTAACTCGGCGGAGTCAGCAGGTCAATGACAAGCCGGATACAGGGTGAAAATCATACGCCGCCTACTCACCCCCCAAATTTTGGGGGGATGGCTCCCATTTACCCGTGAGACTCTTTCTCGCAGTAGAGAGTCTCGCGAGACGAGAATGGGAATCCCAACTTTGTTAGCCCACTTCCTGGTTATCTCCCATGATTCTAAAATTTCTGCACCTGAAAATGCTCGTTAATTCAGTGATAATTGATATTTCCGGGCATGTACGGTGAAGTCACATCCGGGTCAAAGGTCACGCACCTTGAGTAATAGTCCCCCACATCCCCTTCAGTTAACTAAAATCTCTGGGAATGCATGGTTGTGGACATCCTCCCGAGCCATTGTATCGATCGATCTGTTAGGATCGATACACCGGCTTATTTTGTTAGTTACCCATACGAGTTCTGGATATAAATAGATCAAGGGGTTTTCTCTAAATCAACCCAACCAATGAACGCGCTAAGCTACTCGATTAGGCCTATCCGCTGTGAGGTACGAGATGTGACAGATTTTAACTTCATCGCGTGTCAGACTGCTTTGATGTCAAGCTGAAATCGACATCTGAAATCAAAGCAAAAACCGCATGCTTGGAATACCGACATGCTAATTCAAAACAAGCGCTGGAGATGAAATGCACGAGATTGTATAACAGAGGTTTCGAATCAGGAACTCATTCGAATCATCAAGAATATCCATGTGAACCCTCTGCGAGGATTAGGATTTACCTGGAAGATGGTTTGGGATAGGTGTATTGGGGTAGGGTTGGTCATTTTTTTCTTGCGAATTTTACTATGCGGTGTGGGTACTTGTTTTCTCTGTTTCACACTGTAGAAGATGATGGAAGGGGTCTCATGGCCATTGGGTGGCTTTCGCTGAAAAGTTATCTTCAGCATGCGCAGTGAATGGGCAGATCTGGGGTGGACGTTTTGGGGTCGAGATGGACTATACATGGTTCGAATGGGTCATGTGAGGTGTCAATGTGTAGCACTCATGGTGGGGGGGGGGGGGGGGGGTGCGTGAGCGTCAAAATGGATGGCTGGGTAGCGAAAGTAAGGCCATGGCGCGCATGCGCAGCCGTGAAGTAGTATAGAAAGAGCATTGGAATGGACGTTTTGAGCTAGAGATGGACCAATATTGGTCCGAATGGGTCGTGTAAGATATCCGTTTGAAGCACTAGTGGGGGGGGGGCATCCAATTAAGTGGGTGCGTCGTGGAAATACTGTCAATCTCTGCATGCGCGGACAGAGAATTTTGCGAAAAGGACATTCGAATTGACGTTTTTGTGTCCAGATGGTCCAATATTGGTCCGAATGGGTCGTATGGGGTGTCATGTTGAGGCATTCGTGGGAGCTCCGACTGGGTGGCTGTGTCGTAGAAATATTGTCCATCAGTGCATGCGCAGTTTTGGGGTAGAGAAGGTATTGGTGCGAATGGGTCCTGTGAGATGTCTTAGGGAAGCACTCTCACCTAGAGTCAAATATGTGGAATTCTTTTGTACATATTTTACATATGTAAAATCCCTAATGCTACAAATAAGTACATTAAAAAACAGCTGGAAGAGAAATTTGTCTGCTCTTGGAAAGAACAATTAAATGTGTCCAGTAAACTCGATACTTATAAGATGGTGAAAAAATACCCCTGTTTCGAGAATATTTTGTTATCAGTGAACAACTATAAACATCGATCAGCACTAATTAAATTAAGAATTAGTGCACATAGACTACCAATAGAAAGTGGCAGGTATACCAAGACTCCCAGATGTGACAGACTGTGTACAACTTGTCAGGTAATTGGGGATGAAAAACACTTCCTATTGTGCTGTACTGCTTTTAATGCACATCGGGATATATTGTTGAAGAATATTGAGTCATCTGTTACATCCGATATATCAAACGATGATCTTTTTATAAAACTGTTCAGTTGTTCAGACAAAATAATTACCAAAAATGTAGCAAAATTTGTATATGACTGCTTCAGTACTACAGATAATACTGCATAACATTACCATTGTGTAAAGCTGTAACATATTAATATATATCCGTGCCAATAAGCAAGCAAAATAAGAGTATCCGCCATCAAGTTTTTAATGAGGTATTTTAGTATGTGTACCCTATCTATTATTTTACTGTGTATATTATGTTATGTCTGTATATTTTGTATGTATGTATGTCTGTATGTGTGTACATGTATGTATGTATCTATGCATTTTAGCCTTTTCTGGGGCACAATTCATGCAATAAACTATCTATCTATCTATCTACGATCAAAACTTTTCAACGTATGTGGAATAACCGATTAAATACCGAAACCGCTTGACATACATTGGGACGTCCTGAGCTTAATGGAAAAAACATTATTTTTAATCTGTTGCAGAAATCCCGTTTCGGGACAAGGTTAAGTTCGATTTGTGGCAATGCCTGATGTGTTGTGGCGCGCCAACAAGAAGGAAACGGAAATAACAAGTCAGTGCGATCGAATAAGAAATTGGAAGGTAAAAGTGTAGCTTGGTGTTTACTCTACCAGTTACTTGTTAAGATTATCGTTTTTTCTTGCTTCGTGGTCAATGCAACCATGTCCCTAACCAATGTCATGTGCTAGAATAACACGACTTGTCCCGAATTCGCCACATAATTTGTCAGAAACTGGCATCAAGCTTTGGCTGGAGCTGTCCTTCACCAGACGCTTTTGTCCTTCCCCAGACGGAGACTTCCATTGTCCGTGTGGGGACGGCTACGTTAACATTTGTACTAGCTCATGTAACACGGATACTTACCAGGCTAGCACGCCTCTTAATATCTATGGCTATCGCAAACATGTAATATATACATGTAATATAAACTAACGTTCTTGCAAGCTAACGCAAGCTGATTACATTCCGTACATATTCCATTATTAGAATATAAATAAACATAATATATATACCAGGGTAGCTCAAGACTATACGCTGATATTATAACATGAATAATATCATGAATATCATGGTATGGTATTTCTTGTCTTTAAGAACCAAGGCTCTTGTAAGCTGTTTATATTGATCAGATATTTCAAGGAAGAAATACAACACTATATACGATGCACCGGGTATACACCTAGATACGCTATTAGAGTACACAACATCCCTATTATAATAGGAGTCCATCTCTTTAGATCTAAGGCTCTCGCAAACAGTTATCACGAAGCGATAGTAAGAACCGAGGCTCTCGCAAATTAATAATTACATTGATTTTATGCTCCCTGCTGTCGGCTAATCCATACTTAAATTACTTTGCCGGGGAAAATAAGCTAACCACATTCTTGGATGTATAAATTATACACAGTGCACCAGTATAAGATTATACGCTATTAGTACAACATGGATAGTACTGTCAGTTCGTCTCTTAAGATCTAAGCTTCTCGCAAACTATAATAATTACACATCCAATAAGAAATGTTTTACTGTATATCAGGCATATATAGTAGAATATCAATGCTATCATGGCAGTTCTCCTCTTAAGAACTAAGGCTCTCGCCTTAGTGACGTAATGACGTCACTTAATGACGTCACTGACATTCCCGTAAGAAGAAATATAACACTAAGTAAAAAATCTGTAATACGCGTGACGATATTACAAGAGCTGAGGCTCTCGCAAACACTAGTATATGCCTATACGCGATTACAGTAAAACATCAGTAGTATAATTGGAGTTCGTCTCCTAAGATCTAAGGCTCTCGCAAACTAATTACATTAAGTACATATCCCATGGGAAATAAAACACTATAGTATATATCGAGTATATGCAGTATAACATCAATAATATCGTTTCCTCTCTAAAGAACTAAGGCTCTTGCAAATTAATTACGTCAATTACATTCTCTTTTAACACAAATAAATTCTATATAATATACACCGGGAATATGACTACGCTACTACAGTATAAGATCAATACTATAATTGCAGTTTTTCTCTTAAGCAAACTAATTACATTTGATTACATAGGTCATGAAAGAGAAATAAAAGATATACCAGTTATATGCCTATTCGTTTTACAATACAACATCAACACTGTAATTGCAGTTCGTTTCTGAAGAACTAAGGTTCCCGCAAGCTAATTATATTGATTACATATTCAATAAAGAGAAATATTCAACACTATACAATATACACCCATGCGATATTACAGTATATGCCCTTAATTCTTCTCTTAAGATTCGAGGCTCTCGCAAATTTAATATTTATAACATATTCCATCAAATGAAATAAAATATATGCCTATACGCTATTACAGTAAAAGGCCAATACTATAATTGCAGTTCTTCTTTTAGGAACAAAGGCTCTCGCAAACTAATGAAACATTAGTTGAATCTTCCTTTGAAAATGGAAATAAAACAATTTATAATGTACCGGACATACGCTTACACACAATAACTCGTATATTTACTATTTGGAGACATCTTAGTGATCGAGAATAGATCTCGGTTGTCTCTGGTCTAAAGATACAGAGTAGGCTATACTAGAAACTAACTCGCGCATGCGATGGCAAGGAGAAAGTATGACCTTCCTCAGACGCCTAGTTTGTAACTCATTTAGTGTGTTTGGAGACATCTCACTGGACAGTAAATGAAAAGTTATCGTATTTCAATCGTTTTCTTCATTGTTCCAGGTCTAAAGCTACACAGCAAGTCCATAGTTTGAAGTGACTAACTCACGTCATGGAGAAAGCATGTCCGTTCCCAGACGCTGTAACTGATACTTTAGGTCTTTGGATATATATTACTGGAGAGAAAATGCTAGTTGATGTGATAGTTATAACATGTCAAGTGATCATAATACAGATTTGTTTTCTTCAAGGGCGGAGGAATTAATATAACACAAATGTCTCCATTGAATGAATGTGATTGATTTCAACTTGTGAATGTATATATTTCTAATCATAACAAGAAATTCTTGAGTTTGTATTTTGAACAATTTGTACTAGTATACTAGTGAGAAACCTTCTCTTTCGTCGACTTTATGACAAAAGAGATCATTACAATTTCGACATCGTAAACTATCCCTTTCTAGATAGCAAATTCTAGTGGGACCCGCATATGGTGTATACACTTATCTCGCATCGTAGTATTTGCTAGATCCTGTGTTAAATGTGACGATTTTAATGAACGTCACAAAACATTGTCGCGGAAACTTATAAAACAGGGCTAAACTACCACGCGCCTTCAGATTTGGCGACACTTATCTCGTGCTGATAGCAAAATACGAGCATAGTGAGCAAGATGTATCGCGTTACCTTTCGTAACTTGTCTCTAATCCTGCTTAATCCCTGGGTCTTGGGGTCGTATGCACCCATGTACTTCAATATCCTCATTGTGTCCATGTGAACAGTCACAAGCAAAACCTGACTGATATGCATCATTTTCTACATGAATCTTCACAGCGAATATCATATAGATTAAGAATACTGATCAGCGATACGCATTTCATATTTTTGTAACATCCTGATGTCTTGCCGGCATTATTGAAAACTGTTGAACTGTCTCTTGCAGAAAACTAGCCTATGTTTATGTATACTATTATTGTTTTTTTCTAATTTTTGCTGATAATGCTGTTTTTCGAAATATGGAATAGGTCTTTGGATTATGGACGCGGATATTCATTAAGGGACGGGGGCAGAATAATGAATGACGGACCAGATGCTTCTAATTTATTTTTTGTTTAAGCTATAACGGTGTAACGGTGCCCCATGAAATTGGCGACACCTATGTACATGTATAGCGTTCACCTCCTGTTAGTTTGAACTTGCTCTAACCCCTGCCCGACGTTAATATATTATACATTGTCTTTGGCTGGGCCAAGCGGTC
>JAVTVY010048943.1:0-24940 GCA_036873755.1 Hanleya hanleyi | reverse complement strand
CATCCCTGCATCCATTCTTCTCCCATCTCTAATATCATCCCTGCTTCCATATACTCTAATAATTTATCTCTCATCTCTGATAGCATCCCTGCATCCATTTTTTTCCCATCTCTGATAGCATCCCTGCTTCAATATATCTCCCATCTCTGATAGCATCCCTGCTTCCATATACTCTAATAATTTATCTCCCATCTCTGATAGCATCCCTGCTTCCATATATCTCCCATCTCTGATAGCATCCCTGCTTCCATATACTCTAATAATTTATCTCTCATCTCTAATAGCATCCCTGCTTCAATATACTCTAATAATTTCTCTCCCATCTCTGATAGCATCCCTGCTCCCATATATCTCCCATCTCTGATAGCATCCCTGCTTCCATATACTGTAATAATTTATCTCTCATCACTGATAGCATCGCTGTTTCCATATACTCTAATAATTTATCTCCCATCTCTGATAGCATCCCTGCTTCCATATTCTCTAATAATTTTTCTCCCATCTCTGATTGCATCCCTGCTTTCATATATTCGAATAATTTATCTCCCATCCCTGATAGCATCCCTGTTTCCATAGGCTCTAATAATTTATCTCCCATCTCTGATAGCATCCCTGCTTCCATAGACTTTAATAATTTATCTCCCATCTCTGATAGCATCTCTGCTTCCATAGACTAATAATTTATCTCCCATCTCTGATAGCATCGCTGCTTCCATAGACTAATAATTTATCTCCCATCTCTGATAGCATCCCTGCTTCCATATACTCTAATAATTTATCTCCCATCTGTGAAAGCATCCCTGTTTCCATAGACTCTTATAATTTATCTCCCATCTCCCATCTCCGATAGCATCCCTGCTTCCATGGACTCTAATAATTTATCTCCCATCACTGATAGCAACCCTGTTTCAAATAATTTATCTCTGAAGTTTGTATCTGAAGTCTGGGATCACCGGCGGTGACGTCATCACCGGCAGTGACGTCATCACCGGGAAATTATCGGAAGTGATGTCATCACCGGGAATCAGCGGAAGTGACGTCATCACCGAGAAATCACCGGAAGTGACGTCATATCCGGAAGTGAAGTCATTACCGAAAGTGACGTTATCTCCGGAAAATCACCGGAAGTGTCGTCAGTACCGGGAGTGACGTCATCACCGGAAGTGATATCATCACAGGAAGTGACGTCATCACATAGTTTATGTACCGAGGTGATAGAACAGCGCCCCCTTTAGGCGGATCGGGGAACTAATGATGTCATGTGCTAGAGCTTGTCTCACATAGTTTGTGTACCAAGTACCAAGGTGATATTCGGCCGGGAAATAGGTTAAAATAGCCAGTTAGCTATTCAATTATGCAGTTAGCGATTCAGAGCAGCGCTCCCTGGCGTCGGATCAGGAAACTCGTAGAGCATTTCCCACATTATGATAGTTGATGTATCAAGTTGAAATTCTGTCGAGAAAGGGGATAAAATAGCCAGTTAGCTATTCAGTTAGCTATTCAGACCAGCGCCCCCTGGGGGTGGATCGGGAAACTAATGGTGGCATCTGGTAGAGCTTGTCTCACACAGTTGATGTATGAAGTATCTGGTTGAAATTCGTTCGAGAAAAGGGTTAAAATAGCTATCCAGAAGCGCGCCCCCTTGTATCGGATCGGGAAACTAATGATGTCATCTGGTAGAGCTTGTCTCACATCGTTTATATACCAAGTATCAAGGTGATATTCGGTCGGGAAAGGGGTTAGAGTGGCCAGTTAGCTATTCAATTATGCAGTTAGCTTTTCAGAACAGCGCCCTCTGGCATTGGATCAGGAAACTAATGGAGTCATCTGGTAGAACATGTCCCACATGATGATAGTTGATGTACCAAGTATGAAGTTGAAATTCAGTAGGGAAAGGGGTTAAACTAGCCAGTTAACTATTCAGTCTAGCGCCCCCTTGTGGCGGATCGGAAAACTAATGATGCCATCTGAGAGAGGTTGTCTCACATAGTTTATGTTCCAAGTATCAAGGTGATATTCGGTCGGGAAAGGGTTGGAAAAGCCAGTCAGCTATTCAATTACGCAGTTAGTTATTCAGAACAGCGCCCCCTGTCGTCGGATCAGCAAATTAATGGTGTCATCTGGTAGACCATGCCCCACATAGTTGATGTACCAAGTACCAAGTTGAGAAAGGGGTTAAAGGGGTTAAAATAGAGGTACAATTATATCGATAAAACAATGACTGGTCCCCTTCGAATAGCTAATTGCTAACCGCTAACTGCCGACCAACTTCACGAAGGTCTTTTTTTTTAGATATTCGGCATAAGTGACTTTGACCGTTTTCACCTCACAGTCGGTTTCTCACTTCACAGTCACAGTGGGTTTCTTCTATGTGCCATGGGAAAGGTAGCCGACATGTAGTACTAATCCAAAACCAGGAACAAGAGATGTCGCACAAAGTTTACCGCCGGACAGACGGACGCACAGACAGACCTCAAAATCAATAAGCCACTTGCTTGCTTTGAAGCATATTTCAAATTTGATCATAATCAATATCCCTGCACAGCCAGAAAAATGGTGATACTCATCACCCTAAATGGTGATGACAGCATCACCCAAAGAAGGTGTTGAGTAGAGAGCTATCGCCCTTTTCCACCATTACATTAAAAGGGTAATGGCTGTCATCTTAAAAGGGTAACGTTTATCACCCTAAAAGGGTGATCAGCATTGAGTGCACATGTTTGAGTCATCGCCCTAAAAGGTTAATGGCTATCGCCCTGAAAGGGTGACGACCTGGGCCATCGCCTTAAAAGAGTGACGACATTGGCCATCACCCTTTTTCATTACCTTTAAAGCTTGATGAACAGGCATCATAAACATGATGAATAGACACCATAAAAAGGTAATGTATGGTGTTCTATTTGTGCCAATTTGATCTCGCACGACGAGCGACGCGAAAATTCGACGTCGTGTTTTGAAACGCGACGTCGCCCTTTCCGTCGCGCGTCGCGCGTCGACTTTTACCATGTTAAAGAGATAGGCCAAAACTCGACGTCGTGTTTCAAAAGTCGACGTCGCCTTTTGGTCTATCTCTCAGCATTATAAAAGTCGACGCGCGACGGAGAGGGCGACGTCGCCTTGCAAAACGCGACGTCGACTTTTCGCGTCCGTTTTAAAAGGCGACGTCGCCCTCTCTGTCTCGCGTCGGGTTTTATAATGTTAAAGACATAGGCCAAAACTCGACGTCGTGTTTCAAAAGTCGACGTCGACTTTTGCCCTATCTCCTAACATTGTAAAAGTCGACGAGCGACGCGCGACGGAGAGGGCGACGTCGACTTTTTCCGTCACGCGTCGACTTTTAAAAAGTCGACGCACGACGCGCGACGGACATTCGCGTCGCGCGTCGCCTTTTGGTTTACAAAAGTGCATGCGCATGTCTGGGGAGCATGTATTACTATAATGTTCACAGCTGTGATTTTCGACTCTTGTAGCTCCTGACATATTACAATTCAACATATTACAACTCAATACATTACAAAACAATACAATTCTAAACAATACCATACCATACAGTACGGTGAAATATACCATAATACAACACATCACAGTACAAACACACACACACCTTTACATAAAAGAAGAAAGTTAACAAAGATTGTGAATTTCATATAATACGTTTGTACAACGTATAGTGGCAAACTTCAATTGATAATTTGATTGATAATTTATTGTGTCTCGTGAACAATATGGAATACATGCTCCCCAGACATGCGCACTTTTGTAAACCAAAAGGAGACGCGCGACGCGAATGTCCGTCGCGCGTCGACTTTTTAAAAGTCGACGCAAGACGGAAAAAAGTCGACGTCGCGTTTTGAAAGGCGACGTCGCTCTCTCCGTCGCGCGTCGACTTTTACAATGTTAGGAGATAGGGCAAAAGTCGACGTCGACTTTTGAAACACGACGTGGAGTTTTGGCCTATCTTTTTAACATTATAAAACCCGACGCACGACGCGCGACGGAGAGGGCGACGTCGCCTTTTAAAACGCGACGTCGACTTTTTCCGTCGCGCGTCGCGTGTCGAGTTTTGATTCTTCAAAAAGGCGACGCACGACGCGCGACGCGAAAAGTCGACGTCGCGTTTTGAAAGGCGACGTCGCCCTCTCCGTCGCGCGTCGACTTTTACAAGGCTAAGAGATAGGCCAAAAGGCGACGTCGACTTTTGAAACACGACGTCGAGTTTCGGCCTATCTCTTTAACATTGTAAAAGTCGACGCGCGACGCGCGACGGAAAGGGCGACGTTGCGTTTCAAAACACGACGTCGACTTTTCGCGTCGCGCGTCGTGCGTCGACTTGCATGCGTCGACTTTGCAAGTCGACACACGCGATCAAACTGGCGCAAATAGAACACCATAGTTGGAAGATAGGACCCGCTCTTTAGTCACCGGACATTCGTAGCCTCCACACCGGTGCTCGGGGCCGTGTGGTCATGTCATTCATGATGTCCACATGAAGAGCTACAATAAAAGAATAAATGTGTGGCTGGCATATATCATCACAGGGATCACTTTTAGTTCCTGTGATGTTTTTAGGAATATGCAGTCAGTATATTTGTCTGTGCAGTCATATGACCTGTTGTAAGTACGCCGGAATCGGTTCCCACAAGTCTTTTAATGTTGCGGTTAACAGAACTATTTTCGACTGGGTCTCTTGGGGGCCACACCCAACTTTTGTTCTCCATGGCTATAATTATATACGATAGACGAAATAAGATCAATGCCCAAACTGGAGATGGACATAGTGGTAAAATGTTCGCTCACAACAGTTTGAGAAATGGCTCAAATGGTGTTTTAATGACCTAATCCTGTCGATTTGGCGACTGTTATGTCATCAGGATCATGTAGGATTATGGATAGATTTCTTGTTTCTATTTTCATACAGGTATCCTCTAATAAAACAAAGACACGCTGCGCTGGTTGGCAAGCGATTGACCAAAGTCCAGTCTGTACTATACGCTGGTCATTGCTAATTTTATCCTGGCATTACACAAGTAATTAATTTGACTTTCAAAGACGCCAGATCAAAGAAATTTTTCTGTGTACGTGTTTTTGCATGTGAGAAAATGGAAATTAAAAATAAAATTTTTGCTAGAATCCACGCATAGTCACCTTTTATCTAAAAATGAAACTTGAGGAAATGTTTTCCATATTATAGAATTCTAACTATCTCAGGATTTGAAGCGTCATTTTCGTCAAAAAGATTCAGTTCACCACCGGAATTATGAAATATTAGTTAAAAAACGATTGTTTGGGAAGGTATGGGTTAACCCTAACCTGTTTAATCAATACCAACTGCATTTGACCTGTATGTTCGCCCTGCAAAAACTAGTATACTAGTTTGTAATATGGCAGATTCCACGATAACCTAGTCCACTTTTCCGTCAAATTCTCCGTCCAACTGAAAAATGACATTAGCAACGTTCAAAATACTAAAAAACTAACTCCTTGTCATGTACATGTTTGCTAAACCCAGCAAAGTTGTGTAACCATTTTACCATGTAGGGAGACAGTCTTATCCGGTATATTTCTTGTCTGCAGTATAATAGACAGACAGAAATGTAAATGTTGCTAATGTCACTTGTTCTAATGTCATTTGTCCATAGTCCTTTTTTTACAATAATCACCACAAATCAAATGTCAACTAATTTATTCAAAAAAAGATTTACAGTGATACTAGCTTGATCTTATTAAGATATATGTACCATTGCCAGTGTGTTAAATACCAATACATGGATACTATGAGCATTTAAAAAATGTTGTTAATGTCATTTCCGTCCAACTCCCGTGACGGAAATGACATTAGCAAAATTTTGAAAAGACCCTGTATTACAGCATGGGTGATGTCATACACTGACAATGGTACAGATACATCAATACAATTGGACTAATTCCACTGAGCATATGCAAGTGCTTGTTTTACAAGAAATTTCTTGTAAATATACAAAATAGATTTTGACGGAAAAATGACATAGTTAACAAAAATGTTGCAGATGTCATTTTTGTTTTGTCCCGCTAAATTGAATACTGTACATGGAATTCATAGGGGTTCCTGTTTATTTTCATCTTATGCAATTCATTGACAAGTTTAAGATAGTAAGATACAGGGCACATTGTTTATTATTACGATATTTTTGAATTTATAGGCGTTGCAAATGTCATTTCCGTCAATGATTGACGGAAATGTGTGTTAGTGGACTAGGTTATCGTGGAATCTGCCATATCGCAACTTTCATTATTACGTCCTAGGTTATTCGTGCGGTTTACGTGGCTTGTCATGACTCGTCAATCAGGTATAGCTGATTGTATATGACCTGATATCCATTAGACCCTAACCTGGAAGACACTTGGAGCTAATTTTCTTCAGGTACGTACTTCATAATCATTCACAGTATGATTTGAAATTACGACATATATTGTTCATAAGATTCATGGCGCTTTGACGATTCAAAATAAACTTTTTTACATGTTCAAAGAGTATAATATACATTGCAATTGTCTGAAAAATGCCCGCGCAAAGTGTCGCCATAACCAACACTATTTCGGCTATTTTCATGGAGCATATGTACGAAATTGATTCTGGTATTTCAAACTATATATAATGGGATTTCAAACATAGCTAATAATGTTTTTATGAGAACTCATTTAGCTCTTACGTTACTGAAGCAAAAAATTTACTAAAAATTAATTCCGCACAAAAATCTCAATTTCTTACCAAAAATATATATCCAGGTTAACGCCCACATTGACGAAACACAGCGTCGACAGAGGTTTGAAATGGATCTTTCGTCCATTGTTGACTTCTCCGTAAAGCATTTCAGGCTGGATTTGTGAATATATAACAATTATGATATATTGTTATCAATCCCCCATAATTGCCGCGACATTTTTGGAGATATTATTTTGGTTCAATGTGTTGTAATTTAGATCTATTTAATACCAAAAAAAATCCTGACAAAGAAATTATTCTCTACGAAACACAGATGTGCAGAATTGAAGAAATGTATTTTTGGCTTCAATAACGTAACAGCTGGAGTTTTTCCTGTGTGGCACGCTGCTATCTTTTCACTACATGCGCGAGTACGGCTTGAACTTCGACATAAAAATCGATCCCTGGTTACCATGTCACTTGAATGAACCATAACATGCCAAACTGACTTATAAAGCATGTCGTGGATCTGGCTTGTGCTTGATTTGCTCCAGAGAGAGGGCTTAATGTTTGTTTAAAGAGCCATAAAATCAACCGGAGTCCAACTATAAAGCTATGTAACTGAGATCGATGAAAACAGCTAGTAACGCCCGCATGTACGTTGGAATAATACGTCCCGGTACACAAATTATAATACTATATAGCTGATTCATAGTCCGACATGCAGCTCCAAAAAGATATTTTATAATACTGATTTCTATTGAATGTAGTTTAACAGGCAAAATCGTCTAGCTGCCAGACCGAAATTACCAGAAGCCAGAAAACAATACTTTATATGCCATTTTCTCCACCCAAAGTAATGAAGCCCAACTTTTAAGTTAAATCACAGGCTTGGAATCCGTTCTAAACATTCCGTGGGTAGTTTATTCGAGCATTCTCACAACAACACAGCTTTCCTGAGTCGAGAAGCCACCTTCGTGGCTATAGTCAGTTCTGGACCGGTATGTAAAACTTAGGATGTTTTCTGTAAAAATAAAATGCGGGAAAACGGACTCCACTCCCAATCATGTGGAAAACCCCTCGTCGAAAGGGTCTATAGGTGAACCAATATTGGTTCTAAGGCGTCGGGCAGGGTATCGAATTCAAGCGCTCGTCGAGATCGTTCAGGTATGAGATAGGTGGAAAACTATAATTTTCCTAAAAAACAAACGGAATTTACACCTCAATATGCGGGGAAAACCCGCCGTCAAATGGGTCCAAATGGTTTTACGGGGTCCCAAAGTGGGCGTGGCCTTTCGAGCCTTTATACCACATCAACTGGGGCTAGGGGAACTGTCCCTGGGCCGTGCAGTGTAGGGGCCCTCTTAAATCGAATGACGCTTAGGGGGCACGGTTTTAACGGAAATGACGTTATTGGTATCGTGATGAGTAGTAGAGAAATCGCAGGTCGCCGTGTGGATTTTGTGCATATCAGGCTTCGTACGCAGCTATATATTAGTCCATATGATGAACATGTGGCTCTCGTGCGTTAGACTACGAGTGGGGAGCTCTACACGCTTGACCACCCACCGTGGCTCCACCCCAATAGATCCTCAGTGTACAATGTACAGACACGGATCGTGAGGAATGCATCACGGGGCACTATAAAAACCCACGCCAGGGCCACCAATTCATGTGTGGGCCGCAATAGCTAAATAATATATAGCCCTCACGAGTATGAGGGCTATAGGTCGGCCCCAGTCACCTCCAGCGATGGTTTTAGATAATTTTATTACGAATCACCCACCTCTGAAACTGCCGTACATCTAATCTCTATCCCCTTCTGCGCACTATTTTCAAATCTTGCGCACTATTGTGAAATAGCAACGAATATATCGCCGTCTGAATTTTCCAGTCGACAACTTCCACTTTATACGCGCCATGTTCAATTGCAAACGGCCCATATAAACATATACCGTGGCGTCACCAACATGGCGCGTAGAGAGTTGAAGTTTTCGACTGGAAAATTCAGACGGCGATAAATGCGTCACTATTTCACAATAGTGCGCAAGATTTTAAAATAGTGCGCAGGAGGGGACAGAGATTAGATGTACGGCAGTTTCAGAGGTGGGTGATTCGTAATAAAATTACCTAAAATCCTCGCTGGAGGTGACTGGGGCCGACCTTTAGCCCTCATACTCGTGAGGGCTATATATTATTTAGCTAGGGCCGCAAGAGCGTGGAGTCCACTTCAAGATGATGGAGTATCTCTTGCGTGCTTTTCTTAGCCTGACCCCGAGGACTTCCTCCACGTGTATGATATGCGTATATATGTATAATATACGTGTATGACAATGGCTAGCTACTGAATGTTGGATCTGTTGGTTAGTATTTAGCTAGTAGGTTGTGTATATACTACGTACAGCATCTGTACATGTGCCATCCAATGTCTACGATTCCATTTGGACCCCACCCGTGTGGTTTCCGGGTGTGGAAAGGAATGGGAACCAAACGTTGTGCCATGACTAAAATAGTGTTGAAAGCAACGTTAAGTCATATTCACTCGCTCACTCACCCTGATTCCATATGGTCAGTTGTATTTATATACTCAGCACATAGGGAGAAACAGTTTGGACGATGGCTAGCTACTGAATGTCGAATCTGACGCTTATATGATACCATCATGTAGGTATTGTCTCGTAGTATATGTGTACCAAGTTTGGTGGTTCTAAATCACTTGCAAGTATACATTTAAAATGTGATGGGCTATAAATACCATGAAGAAATTGTGGTCGATAAAGTTATGCGGAGTCGGCCGTTGATTTACCAGAAGCTTCAATGTAGATCGCTATACACTATGTACATATGGCATGTTGGTTTACTGTTATGAAATACCAGGTTTAATTTAAGACCGTTTTCTAGTTTGAAGGACTTTCATTATTAAATAGCAGGTTGTTTTTATCACACACAGACCACATGTTAAGTAACTTTTCGGCATGTCGAGACCTGCTGACTTATCAGGTGCACGGTGTCAGGTGTGGCCTTCTCGGATATCCTCCAGGACATTAAGCCCCAGTCCCACTTAAGCGAACTTGTTTACGAAACTTTGCGATGTAATGGTCATAATGTTTCGTAATAAATCGCTATACAAAAGTCGGTTTTCCCGTCATTTGTGGCGAATAGATACGACATGTTTATGAATAATTACGACTGTTTGCGATGCAGTTACGAAGAAATACGATACTTCTACGACAGTTAGCGATATTCGCACCCAAATTTAGGCGATTCAGTGCGATACAGTTGCGAATATGTGCGATGTATTGGCGAACTTTTACGAAGTGCATACGACTACTTCCCATTATTTCAGGATGTCTTGCGAATACGTACGAAGGTTTTACGACGTTTTTACGACGTTTTTATGACAGTTTGGGTCACGTGAGTAGTAGGTTGCAAGGATTTAAAGCCAACTTGACCTACCTATTTGTTCCCCCGGGTAAAATTTAACGGGGAACCCAGGTTAAAGTATAGGAAGCGCTCATGCACGCCTTTGACCTCTGTGGTAGTCTGGATACCTAACCCACATTACCCTACGTCATCCTTCGCTGCATATAGTATGTATCCCAACGTTATTAATAGAGACGGGTATCCAGTCTACCTCTGTGGCGGCAGGTGGCGGTCACGTGGCGGTCATGGTCATGTATTCTTCCGCGGTGATGCGGTCTGGCGGTGATGCGGTCGCGGGAAAAAGCTTCCGCGGAGAAAATGTAGTCCCCAGACTTCGAAAACGCTGCATGGTCCGATTGGGTCGAGTGAGGTATCAAAGTGAAGCATTCGTGAAGGGGCATCCAGTCATGGGTGGGTGCATGTAAAATTAGGATTTTTTCCCGAAAATATAAAAAGCGGAATACGGACTTTACCCCTAAAATAGGGGAAAGCACCTATCAACCCTAGCCAAAAGGGCTAATATCGATCCCCGGGCTTATCGGGGCCTGTCTATCAAGTCAATAGGGTGGGTGCATGTAAAATTAGGATTGTTTTCCGAAAATGTAAAAAGCGGAACTCGGACTTTACCCCTACAATAGGGGTCTGTATTATACAATATAAGGGAAAATGCCTGTATGGGGTATGGGGATGGTCATTTTTTTTCGTGGGCTTTACTATGGGTTGTGGGGTCTCGTTTTTCTCGTCTCACCAAGAAAAACACGATGGGAGGGTTCCCGCAGCGAAGCGGTGAAATTTTTGGGAAAAGTCACTGAGGTCTGTATATAGGCCTATAGGCTGGCTGTGAGGGGTATAGGTCCAGCCTGGGAAATTCACACACGTTCATTGTGATATGGGTTGTTTGGTCTTGTTTTTCACGTCTCGTCATTTAGAACACGATGGGAAGGGTCCCGGAGCGAAACGGTGAATTTTTTGGAAAAGTACCATATAGCCCATATAGCTCCATACTGGCTATGGGGATATAGGTTCAACCTGGGAAATTCACACACGTTCATTGTGATATGGGTTGTGAGGTCTTGTTTTTCTCGTCTCGTCATTTAGAACACGATGGGAAGGGTCCCGGAGCGAAACGGTGAAATTTTTGGAAAAAGTTCACCGAGGCCTGGGTAAGCCCATAGGCCTATACTGCATGGCTATGGGGTATAGGCCCATACGGGGTGGACGTTTTGGGGTCTAGGTGAGCTCCTAATGATCCTATGGTGTCGTATGAGGTCTTATTTTGAAGCTCTCGTGGAGGAGCATCCGACTGGACTAATAGTTCGTCCGTTTTCAATATTCTGCGCATGCGCAGTCTGGCCCGTAGTATAGAAAGCAGGCATTTTGGGGGTATGTGGGTGTGTGTTTGGGGTAGAGATGCACCGCTATGGGTCCGAATGGGTCGTGGAAGGTGTCAAAGTGAAGCTTGTGTGGGGTAGAGTCAGAATGGCGTGGTTTTAAATGCAAGTCGCGTCAATCTGCGCATGCGCAGTTGGTTGTAGTAAGTAAAGTGGGCATTTTGGGGCAGTGAAGGAAGGTATTTGGTGTAGAGAGGGACCATCCTTGGTCCGAATGCGTCGTGTGAGGTGTCATTTTGTAGCTCTTGGGGTGTAGACCCCGATTTGAGGGATGTTCACGTCATCTGTGACGTCATTGGTGACGTCATTGGTGACGTCATCAGTACGAGTAGTAGCCAAAGTGGACATTTTGGGGCAGTGAGGGAAGGTATTTGGTGTAGAGAGGGACCATCCTTGATCCGAATGCGTCGTATGAGGTGTCATATTATAACAACGCCAAGCTTAACGCTTCAACGCCCTGGTGAAATAGCTCAGAAGTTCTGATTTTTTAGATATTCCATGAAATTGTCACTAATTCTTCGAAATGCAGTGACGCCCGTCAACGCTGGTAGTTACGCCTTAACGCTCTAACATAACGCCTTGACGCCATGATATAGACCGGAGAGACAACAACAACAACAACAACAAGGATGACACATGAGAGAACAACAACAACAAGAAGTTTTTTTCATATAGTTTATTTTTCCCAATGTTACATCATACCCACGCTGGGGGAGCCGCGTTGGGTATGTTTACAACTCAAAAAGACTCTTGCCCAATCAGAGGCCACCATTTGCATCTGTCATATTCGTTCCTGTCCGTTAGATGTAGTCTTGTCCAATCAGAAGTCGCCATTTCAGCAAGTTCCATCTTCGGCCATGTTCGCTCTGAACCGTTTATTCTAATCATCGTCGGACAGGCCTGGATATTCTTCGAGCAGCATGTCCTGAAACAGTTGTTTGCGCATTCTGATCGCATTTTCCAGGGCCTCGGTGGGTGGTAGCCCCATAGCCTCTTCCAAGTGACGCTTGGTCTTGATGATGGACCTGTGCGTGGGATCGCCTTTCATTTCAAGCGGTGGTAAGGTATACTGTTCATAGATCGCCATGGCTGTTTTCCTGATGCGGGGGCGCATTTGGGTGTACGTCTGTTGTAAATTATCCTCTCCGGCGTCCTCGATCGCTGCAGCGTAAGTATTGATAGCTGCTGTCACAATACGATCTCAGAAGGTAGGTTCTGCCTCACTTTCCACGGACGTATGCTGACTATCTGAGGTCAATCTCTCCGTATCACTAGATAGACTCTCAGCAATCTCTGTTTCGGTATCAGTCGATACACTCGCAGCAGTCTCTGTATCAGCATCCGCCTCAACGGACTCCTCGGAGTCTTCAATCCCATGTATATTTTTCTGGTGTCGCATCATATCGTAATGTCTGGTGAACGTGCGTTCGCACTCAGAGCAAGTATAAGCCATGTTGACGGTTGAACGTCGACTGTGCGTGTTTTTGGAAATACGCTCGCTTTTATAGACAGTAACGCCCATCAACGCTTAGCTTAACGCTTCAACGCCCTGCTGAATTAGCTCAGAAGCTCTGATTTCCATGGAATTGACACCAATTCATCGAAATGCAGTGACGCCCGTCAACGCCCGTCGTTACGCCTTAACGCCCGTCTCAACGCCTTAACACACTTTCTTAACGCTTTAACGTCGTTTAATCATGAGTTCGAACAAATGTTTCTTTTTTGCTATTGCTCTGACATACGCTGCTTTCCAGTTCATGCCCGAGGTTTTCAACATCGACGCTGTTCTTTCAATTTCCATATGGACTGGGTCCTTATCCAACAATTTCATATGGGTCACTAAGTCGGCATACCGCTGACGTAAAGCCCGTCGTAGTGTGGGTGCCAATCTGTTATGGGCTAAAATTGCGGCTTCCTCTTTCGAATACTCTTTGCGTTGAAACTTGTTTTCTGTGACCTCCAACATCTCGCCTATCATCATCGTAACTTCATCGTAAGTCATCGTAAATTAGTTGTCCAAGACTCGCCGTAGTCGTAAGTGCTATCGCAATTTATCGCAAATAATCGCAATATACTTGGCGATTTTGTCGTAAAGTAAGTGCGACTTTCGTATATTTGTCGGAAAATGTTTACGATTACTTCGTAAACCATCGTTTCCTGTCGTAAGTTATCGTAACTATTCGTATTTATTTTTCACTTGACGATTATTAACGGAACTGTTACCAATAAGGCGATTGAATTACCACTGAATTACAATGCATTACCACGTAGTTACGACGACTTACGATTATTTACGATAAAATTACGAATATTTGCGATTTAAGGCAAAATCGCATTGCTTGGCAAATTTTTTGAACATTTTTAAATTAGCGCTGCGATGAAACCGAGGCGACGATTTTCTTACTAATTGAAGCGATGGCTTACGAATTATGGCGAATGTCTTTACGAATAGCTTGCGAGTATCTTACCAATACTTACGATCTTAAATCGTCAAGCTTCGTAAAGAAGTTCGCCTAAGTGGGACTGGGACGTTACTAAGAAATAGGCCCACAAGCAGCGTCTCGTCGTCATCAACACTTTGTTACAATTTAAATAATATAAGCTTACGTTTCATTATTTTTCCCCCCATCTCCTTGTTTTTCGGATAAGACTTTCTTGGTAGAACAGAGACAATTGTGTTGAAAGAAAACTAGTTCAAGCCCGTTCGTTCTCATCCGACAACCCCGTCGATTTGAGTCTCATCCGACAACCCCGTCGATTTGAGTCTCATCCGACAACCCCGTCGATAATTCCGCCGGGAATGGCATATATGTAGAACAGACTTTATGTAAACAGACTTTATGTAAGCAGAGCCGTAAATCGGACATAGTAATTAACCCCCCCCCCCCCCCCCCACACACACACACATTTTTGTCAGGTTGACGAACCGTAGTGGAGATTGGGGAACAGTGGAATGCTAAATGCTAAAGTTAACAAGACAGATTACTGATCTAATCACTAAAAATTCCGTGTCAGTAATGTCTTCGTTAGGGCAGGGGAGACCCGATGGTGTTTGGGGCGCTCTGCACTGGACTGTATTGACACATGGGAAACATTTAGACATCTAGGTATATGTATGATCGATTATAGGGTAACTAAACTGTCAATATACTAACATAGTTTCGAGAAATCAACCCTTCAAGCTAGTTTTGTAACATGCCTCGGCATGATGGGGTAAAAAATGTTGAACCAGACTTCGAATTTATTTGGAATAAGCTGAATTTGATTATTGAGTTTGTTTTTCACTCACAACAAACTGTAAGAGAAGGGTCTAGAAAATAGAGAACGTTTCGGAATATTGTCCATTGGGTTAATGGGGCACAATGCCCCCATCCTCGCGAGCCTGTGTATCGCTTGATCTGTTAAGATCGATACACTGGCTTGGTTACTTACTCATACCAGTTCTGGATATAAATAGATCAAGGGGTTTCCTCTAAATCAACACTGTAAACTGTTAACTTATTGAACGCCTAAATTGTAACACTTATTCAACGCGTAATTGTGTTCAAATTGTTAATCTCCATGCTCAATTTTGAACTTTAGCATTCAAAACATTAACGCAAGTATCCAAATGCAGAACTTTTAACACGCGTGTTTAAGTTGTGAACACTTATGTTAGAGTTTAGAATGCTATTGTTCAAACTTTTAATACGAGTGTTAAAGTTGTTCAATAATGCTCTCTGCATTCGAATATCTGCGTTATTGGTTTGGATGCTAAAGTTTCAAATTGAACATGGAAGTTAACAATTTGAATACAATTACGGGTTCATTAAGTGTTGCAATTTAGGCGTTCAATAAGTTAACACCTCAGTTTACAATGAAACCAATCAGTGAACGCGGTAAGCTAGCTGATTACACCAATCCGCTGTGAGGTATGAGATGTGGCAGGTTTGAATCTCATCGCTGGTCAAACAGTACCTTAGTGTCGGGCTGAAATCGACATTGGAAGTCAAAGCAAAAACCACAGGCTAGGGATACCGACATGATAATTCAAAACAAGCGTGGGGGATGAAATGAACGAGATTGTGTTACAGAGGCAAGAACTCAAGAAATCATTCGAATCACCAAAAATGTCCAGGCCTTGGACTTGTGAAGATGAGTGTCGCATGCTGCATGCATGCTGTTGTTCAACGTGCCCCAACAGGATCTGGTCAATAAATCCCAATTATTCTATTCAATTAAGGACAAGATATAGAATTTTAACAATAATGACCATATGTATCAATACGGCATCAATAATAAGCATATGCGGATAAAGTTAACGGATAGAAAATAACAAGTGAGAAATGACTACATTGTAGTCAAAACCTGCGGCAGTGGCAATAATACAGTGAAAGACATATCAGCAGAGGTAGTGGTAATTGTAGAAAAAAGCGCCATCTGCCAGTGTTTTATGCCAAGGGATGAAATTTTCAACTTGTAACCCACAATTGTAGGGATTGCGTAATAGTTCTGATGCCATATATATATATATATTCACTTTCCCCATTCAAAATCCGACGATTTTGACTCTGCCGTTCCGTCTATACTGAATTGACAGACGAACTCACCATGATCGCTTTGGCAATGTTTTGGTACAAATATCGTCTATGCCAAGTTTCAAAGCATTCGGTTCAGTCGTTACCTTTTGCAAATCAAAAAGGCTTTCAAACATTTGTAAATCCAAATAAATTTCGAGGATTTAGTCATAGCGCGAAAATCTGCGCTCTTGAGTCTCCCTTCTCGGTTAATTTGCCGATCAAAATGGAAAATTTATATTTCCTTCAAAGTTATTTTTCAATAAATTTAGTATCGGGTCTATCACTTCGATCTGTGGCGATTTAAGGCTTTATCGAACAGGCATAATGACACTTTTTCACTATTCAAATTGAGGCCTGTTACAGTCTTGATATTCGATTAAAATAATTAATTAGGTTTCTGCATTTACGTTCGTTATCATCTGCGAACTAAATTCCTTGCCACTCTTTTCCACGCAGCAAGTCAATACCAAGACATGGTTTGCTTCTTCTATATAAATGATTAACTATTTCATTCTTAGCAAATATCATCTCATCTGACATGTTCGGCCAAGCCTTTTCGAAGGTTGCTAATTTTATTAATTTCTTTTCTTTAAAATCAAATTCTGCAAACAAGAAACATTTCTAGTTAGTATTTATGGATATCATCCTATACTCAATTTGCGAATATGTTTGTCATTTCGAAGGTGATTCAAGTGCGAAGTTTCGGGGCTAGTTCACTAAACAAGGTCTGTGTGTAAGAGAATGATGTCGAATTCTCGTTATTATCTTTTGATACATCAAATTGTTGCATTCGCGAAAATGACCGCCAAGTTAAAGTCAATGCGAAAGGTATCTAAGTATCGAAATCAAACTCGAAAACCCCTCCAGGAAAACAAAGGCCCTAGCTTTTGGCCACGAGGTCAACATCTATGGCCAGTATCTGCAATATATGACGTAAACTGATTGACAAAGTAACGTAAATTTTGTATAGAACCAGTAAATTCTAGCAGAAATGGGCTCCGACTTGAGAGAATGACGTCAAATGTAATATGTTTCTGCGCATTGTCTGCTGATACACATAAGTATTGAATTTACAGAAGTGATTAATGCTATTCTAAAGGGATTCTGAGTGCGGAAGAGGACGGGAACATCAATACCAGCGAATTTAGGCCCTGGCTTGCGAGAATGAGGATAGAGAGGCTGTGCTCTGAAAGAGAATCATTCAAAATAGCTATTTGCCAAATGTCATGCAACCGAAAGTGCACAATATAACTGCACGGCTGCGAGGTATTGTTCGCGCACAGGGCTGTCCAACTCATTAAATACTACATAGTCATTTCTGTCTCTTCGAAGTGGGCTACCGTTTGAAATTGTCCGGTAATGAGTGAGTCCATCTGAATCCTTTCGTCAGCAAAATAAGCATTCAAGATTCAAGATTTTATTGTACAAACACCAGTCAAAGGCAGAGTACAAACTTTAAGAGGAATACAACTAGAGAAACAATGGAACAGTGACATGAATATTAATATTTATATATATGTTATATCTGAGAGATATGTTATATCTGAGTGTTACCGTTGATATTAGAACCTTGATTTTTGGCATTAAAGTGCATCAGGGGACTGTTACCAGCATGTTTCGAGCTGACCTACTTTTGATGAAAATTTCTGGTGATTTTTGATTAAAATCACTGGTGAATCTAACTTGAGCCGTGCCCATCTTAATATAGGCAGGATTTCAACTGGGGGTCCAAGAGTTCAGCGTGCGTCAGAGTCCTAATGCCTACCCAACTTCTTATGTCCTGTGACGTTATTCACACTGGGCATGAAGGTGCATTATGGGACTGTTGCCAGCATGTTTCGAGTGGACCTACTTTTGATGAAAATTTCTGGTGATTTTTGATTAAAATCGCTGGTGATTCTAACTTGGGCCGTGTCCATCATAATATTGGCAGGATTTCAACTGGGGGTCCAAGAGTTCAGCGCATGTCGGAGTTCTGATGCCTAACCTACTTCGTAGGTCCTTTGACGTTATTCACACTATTCTCATATATAATAATTAACGAAGCAATAATTCATTCCACCGAATATAGTTGCAAATGAATTCGAACGCGCTTGAAGACATGTGAGATCGGAGGTTGAAAAGAAAAGTGTGGCAGAGATCACACTCTCCTAGCGCATGCGCATTTCAAAAAGTCACAAGAACAAGAACAAGAACAACAACAACAACAACGCGAGCCTCTCGTAGACCTGCGTGCCGCAGGTAAAAACTCCCATATGCATGAATAACGTGAGAAATCCCAAATCAGATTAGTGTAAAACTGAGAAATCAGTTAAATGATCATGATCAGAGTGGAACAAACTGGGTCAAGAGAGGAGAAAGCCGAGTCAACGATAAAGCAAAAGAGTCAAGAGAGGAGCAGGATTGGGTCCATTTTTCGCGTAAGACGTTAGTAGTAGGCTCTACTGAAATTGGCGCGCATTGACCTCAGAAATTTGCATAATTTGTGGCGGTCACGTGGCGGAGAGAGAAGTCAAATGCAGTATAGTTCCGGCAGGATGACCAAAAGCTACCTCTAACACAGGAGAGTTCCAATTGCTGCAGGGGATGTATTCAGGATGTATTCATCCGCGGTGATGCGGTCTGGCCGCGGTTTTGGCGGTGATTCGGTCTCGGGAAAAAGCTTCCGCGGAGAAAAAGTAGTCCCTAGATAAAATGGTCCGATGGGGTCGAGTGAGGTATCAAAGTGAAGCTTATGTGAAGGGGCATCTAATGGGCTGGGTGTGGGGTTGAACTATCGGCATTCTGCGCATGCGCGGTGGCCGAAGGTGTATGAAAATAGCCGTGTTGGAGCCAGGGGAGTTACTCATGGTCCAATGGGGTCGAGTGAGGTATCAAAGTGAAGCTTATGTGAAGGGGCATCTGATGGGCTGGGTGTGGGGTTGAACTAGCGTCAATCTGCGCATGCGCGGTGGCCCAAGGGTATGGAAATAGACGTGTTGGGAGCTAGGGGAGTTACTCATGGTCCGATGGAGTTGTATGAGGTATCAAAGTGAAGCATTCGTGAAGGGGCATCTGACTGGACTAGCGGCTCGGGCGTTGTCACCATTCTGCGCATGCGCATAGACGTTTTGGAATGTAGGGGAGCCCCTAATGGTCCAATGGGGTCGAGTGAGGTATCAAAGTGAAGCCTAGGCGAAGGGGCATCTGATGGGTTGGGTGTGCGGTAGGAATATCATTCTACGCATGCGCAGATGCAATGCGGAGCTCTCGTCCAATCAGAAGCGAGTATTTCAAATCCGTCACACAGCACTCGTCCAATCAGAAGCGAGTAATTTTGACCCGGTGCATTATGGGGCATATCCAAGATGGCGGCACGTATGTTCAAGATGGCGGCACATCCGGTGTCGAAAACTGGCCATTTTATCGGGATGTGGTCACCTAGTGTCGAAAACTGGACCCTGTATGGGTCCCGCTAGACGTTTTGGGAGCTAGGGGAGTTACTCATGGTCGGATGGGGTCGAGTGAGGTCTCCAAGTGAAGCTTATGTGAAGGGGCATCTGACTGGACTAGCGGCTCGGGCGTTGTCACCATTCTGCGCATGCGCATAGACGTTTTGGGATGTAGGAGAGCCCCTAATGGTCCAATGGGGTCGAGTGAGGTATCAAAGTGAAGCCTAGGTGAAGGGGCATCTGATGGGTTGGGTGTGCGGTAGGAATATCATTCTACGCATGCGCAGATGCAATGCGGAGCTCTCGTTCAATCAGAAGCGAGTATTTCAAATCCGTCACAGAGCTCTCGCCCAATCATAAGCGAGTAATTTTGACCCGGTGCATTATGGGACATATCCAAGATGGCGGCACGTATGTTCAAGATGGCGGCACATCCGGTGTCGAAAACTGGTCATTTCGTCGGGATGTGGTCACCTAGTGTCGAAAACTGGACCCTGTATGGGTCCCGCTACACGTTTTGGGGTCTTGTGAAGCCTAGGTGAGGGAGTTACACTAGGGTGTCGTTTCCATTCTGCTGCGCAGGTCACGTGGGGGGTTGACACGTCCGTATGTTCAACCGCCGGGTGTTTTCCTGGCGCGCCCCCCCCCCCCAGCGCGAGCGCGCGCGCGTCATCACGCGGATGAATGTCGGATCTGTATTATGCAATCGGATAGCGGTTGTCGAGAAAAAAGCAACAAGTTTAGCAATGTTTATATAGTTTATTACCCCCAATGTTACATCATACCCAGGCTGGGGGAGCCGCCCTGGGTTTGTTTAGTATGTTCACAGCAAAACAAATTGAAATATCAAACACCATGTCAGCGAGCAGCATGTAGACATAGAGTGTGTGTACGGCATGATATTCATCAGTGCACGGGTGACGCATTCAACCGATGGGGGTGATCGGTCAGCTTGGTAAGGAAAAACGTGAGATTGGTTACCCTCTCTACCACCCATTGAATGTTGGGGCGTTGACGATGCGCCCATCTCAAGGCATCCACGGTGTCCAGTATCTCCAGCATCGTCTCTAGTGACCCCCGGTTAATGATGGTGACCGGCTGGTCAAACACATGGTTGTTGGCACTGGGATAATAATACTGTAACTGGTCCGTCTTTTTGTGACGTAAGATGTAGCCGAAAGCGACATTCAATTTAAAGGCCGTAGTTTGATCGTTTAAGATGGCTTCCACGTAGCTGCGTAGACAGGTGCGGTTGGTCAGTGGGAAATTGTAGATATCTTGAGGGTGGAAACAGTACCGTGTCATGGACCAATGGCGCCGATCGATGTCACTGTTTGGATGGTTGTCCTGTAAGAGATCGCTAGGAACATTTATGGGCTCCACCAGAAAATGTTCGATGTTGTCAGGACTCGAAACCGTAACGCTGGGGTCCAGCTGGATATTCAGGCTCTTCAGAACTGTGAGTATAGGCGGGTTCTCCGTCATCGCATCACCAGTGGCGTTCGTCTCCCCGGGTTTATCTTCACTGGGTCTGACCTTCCGTGGCTCCTCTTCAGTAGGAGGTTGTCGTTCATGCTCATGGGCATGAATCAAACGTTGGTGTCGCAGCAACTGACTGGTCAGTTTGAAGAGTTGACCACAATCCTCGCATGGACGCTTGGGTGGCCCATGGATTGAACGTTCATGGCGCAGTAAAGCATCTTCCCGATTAAATGACCGTGCGCAGGTTATACAAGTATACCGTCCGCCGTTGTGGATGGAGGACTCGTGTCGTCGCAAATCTTCTGGGCGAGTAAACAGCTTCTGGCAAGTAGTACAAGTGAACATCTTGGTGATTGACAGTGTCTGATGAAACGGCCAGGCCGGTTTCCTTTTATAGCACGCTGGCTGGTGATCTATTTTTAGCACACTCAGTCGAAAGTCCGAAAAGACACGGATGTACCCGAAAAGACACGAAGGTGAACGACATTGAGTCCCCACAGACAGGTTAGTACATGCATTCCTAATATGTCACCTGGTCTATAAAACACGTCTCTCTGTATCCTACACCTTCATTTCTACGGTTGCAGAGCCATGGCGGAGATCCAGCCCTATGCGACTCGCATTTTACAGCATGCCACCGTGGTGAATTCATTCACGGGTTACCGAGCAGTGGTCCGGTCCATGTTTGTAGATGGCGACGACAACGAGGGACGACGCCAGATTCTCAACGAGTTCACAGAAGCGGTCCTCGAAAGAGTGCACTCGATGGAGAGGCGTGCCATCACTCACCACTACTGGACTATGACAGCCATCCTTGATGCTCGGGCTATGGACCACGAGCGCTCACGCCGGAACCGGCGACGACTGGTTGGCCTCACACTAGTCTGTGCCCTATTGACCCTGGTGCTATGGTATTGACAGTGGGACTATAAATACGAGGGTCAGACAGAGTGTGTGTCATTTACCCTTAGTCATTGGGTCAACCGTGTCACCGAGAGACCTACCCATAAATACGAGAGACAGACAGAGTGTGTGTCATTCACCGTTCGACATTGGAGCAAGCATGTCACCCATCCTACGAGCCATTCTGCCCCTTACACCCCGGGTGGGGTTACACGTCTATGAAGATAAAGTCACCCTGGTGGAAGACCGTGGAGATATTTGCTGGGCGCCCGCTGAGACCTTATCGAATACGGTTACGCTACCTCGTGACGGCTGGACCAAATTTAAACGGGTGTTGAGCGGCGAGCTCGACGGAAACCTCATCCACATAGACAATGCCATCTACGTATACCGTGCAACCTTCTTCCTACGCCTGGGTCGCTACCAAGACCCTACGCGACGGACTAGACGCTTGTAATTCACCCTAGACCCCGATCTGTGGTCAGCCTTGGAGAAAGTGGTGCCTATTGTGGACCAGCTGTTTACACCGGACGAGCGATCATCACACCAGTTGGGGTGGGCTCGTGCTATTGAGGACGCGCTGGCTGAACCCCATGAACAACTGTCTAGCCATGAACCCGACGACGATGCCATTGATTACCCGGCTAAACTCAGTCAGCCCAGTGACATGACCACCTGATCCTTTGATCTCACGGGGTTCTCCCTATAAATACGAGAGACAGTCAAATCTGGTACCATTCACGTACTGACCATGACGGAGCATATAGTACTGGCGTATTTCAGCTTGACCCCCGAGGTTTTCCTGCACGTGTATGCGGATAAGGTCGATATCATGGAGGAGGTGGTGGGAGACACGGACCCTACACAACCGTGCCCGGCTCACATTCGTCTGTCCCGGGAGGGCTGGACCAAATTCAAACGGGTGTTGTCTGGTGAACTGGACGGCGACCTCATCCACTTGTGTCACGATGTGTACATCCGACGCGGCCCTTTCTTTGCTCAATTGGCTCGGCTAGATGGAGGTACAGTGCATTTTACCCTTCACCCTGATCGATGGTCTGCATTGGAAGATGCCGTGGTAGATGTGGATGAAGTGCTTATCAAGCGATCATCAGACGAGTTGGACTGGTCATTTACCATGGCCACTGTGGAAGCCCACGAAGAAAATAAGAAAGAAACTCCGGCCCAAGATATACCCGTTATAAATAAACGATAGAGCCAGGGTCCATCACCATTTGTCACCATGAAGCGCTGGGAGAAGGTGTTGGATAACTTATACTACAGTCCCGACAGTCCGGCGGCCTATAGTGCCTTGTCGGCTCTCTATCGAGCGGCCAAATCCCAGGGGATACAACGTGCCCAAGTCCGAGATTGGTTAAGAAAACAAGACACCTATACCTTACATCGATCTGTCCGTCGCCATTTTCTACGGAACCGGGTCATCGTGGGAGGAATAGATGCCCAGTGGCAAGCGGATTTGGTGGATATGAGCGCCTTTGCCAAACACAACGATGAGAATCGGTATATCTTGACGTGCATCGATATCCTATCCAAGTATGCGTGGGTGGTACCCATCCGGACGAAAACGGGGGCAAATCTCATAGCGGCGTTCAAAGACATCTTCAAGACCGGGCGCAAACCTTTGTATTTGCAAACCGACGAAGGCACGGAATTCCTCAACAGACCGTTCCAACGTGGACTTCGATTACAACGCACACAATTTCATCAGTCGGGAGGACTACGGGAACGGATACACATTGTTCTGTTTCGATCTGACCCCCACCTTAGAGAACGACCATCAGCTGGCCCTGGCCAAGCAAGGCAATTTACGGTTTGAAATCCACTTTCAACGAGCCCTCCGGAGCACCGTCAATGTGATCTGCTACGCCGAGTTTGACAACATCATTCAAGTGGACAAGGCGCGCAACGTGCTGTGTGACTTCTCCACCTAACATGGATACAGAGCAGATAACCACCGTGCTGAAGAATGACCCAGAGACACGTATGATGTTTCAAGGGGTGTTCGCCCGAGATGTGTTCCCATTAGACCGTGTGTATCCTGCTGCTTACGTTCTCAACACGGACCCGATGGAGCGACCCGGTGAACACTGGGTGGCCGTGTACTTGACAGAACAGCAGGGCGAATACTTTGACCGGTACGGCCTGCCACCCCTCCATCCCGATTTAACAGACTTCATGGATCAAGGCACAGAGACGTGGTGTTGGAACAGTCAAACGCTGCAAAGCCTGACCAGTAGCGTGTGCGGACAATATTGCTTGTTTTACCTGTACCATCGATGCCGGGAAAGACCCTTATCTACCATCGTACAGATGTTTGACGAGTACCCCAAGGCCGAGGACCGAGATGTACTCGTATATGACTGGGCCGCCCATCATTTCAATGTACAAGCCCTGTTCTGGGCTTGAATTCTTTCAATGTACACACGCCCGCTGTTCTGGGCTTAAGTTTAAAAGCCCCCTGTTCTGGGCTTCAGTTCTTTCAATGTACAAGCCCCCTGTTCTGGGCTTCAGTTTACAAGCCCCTTGTTCTGGGCTTCAGTTTTCACGTGGTTGTTCTCACGTTGTTGTTGTTCACTGAATACAAAAATGAGATCTCACCAAAAAACCCTGTCTTGTGTGTTTTATTCATAATGCATCAATGCCCATTGTGGAGATGCAGTCAAACTGAAATCAGTGGTGTAGGATGGGGCCAAAATGTAACCCATCAAGGTTAGAACGCAAGCGCACTATAGTAAAAATAGAGAGGCCAATGAAATCAGCCCACAGACCAAGTACGTGTTTTTGGTCTAGGTTTGGAGCGGGCATTTCATTGAGGTACGTGTATACGGTGAGTGAAGACTCGTCCAACACGTATAGATGAAGTTGATGACTATAAGTTCTATGTTGTCGATTTAACCTCTCCCTACATTGACGCGCGCGCTCGCGCTGGGGGGCCGCGCCGGGAAAACACCCGGCGGTTGAACATACGGACGTGTCAACCCCCCACGTGACCTGCGCAGCAGAATGGAAACGACACCCTAGTGTAACTCCCTCACCTAGGCTTCACAA